>MU751260.1:25568-57344 GCA_026770625.1 Nicotiana glauca
ATTGAAAGCAACGGTGCAGATTAGATTAGAGGGGTAAAACGGGATCGTTTTGGTTTTTACGGGGCTGGGTCGGTTATTGGGGTGGACGGGTTGGGTTGTGAGGGAGGCTTTTCACCGTGTGATCAATGAAGATCAATGGCTTTGACCGATACTCCTCAAACAACGTCGTTTGAACGGCAAAGGGGTCTAGACCAGGTATTTTATTGGGCCTGGACTTGAGTGTATTTTGGTTTGGGCTGGGGATTGATGGTCCAAGTTCGACTTTTCGCAATTCTTTTCCTTTCCTTTTAATTTCTAAAATTCTAATAAAATAAAACACAAACCTAGATTAATTATAAAACCAAATTAACTTAAAAATACAAATAATAATTATCACAAACACTTAAATACCAAATCACACAATTGAACAATAAAAATGCAGAAAGAATGCGTTATCTTTTCTGGTTTTTCCTTCATTTTACTTTTTAACTAAAATTATAAAATTAAATCCTAAACATAAATTCTATATATTTTTGTATTTTTTATTAATTAATCAAACAAACATGCACACACACAAATACAAACAATAACTGAAAATATCACAAAAATTCACAAAATTGCATACAAAGGAAAAATTATTTTATTTTGAATTTTTTGGGAGTAATTCGTGTAAGAAAAAAATCACGTGCTCACAGCTACCCCTCTTTGTCCGAAAATATGAAGAGTTTTCGTGCAAAGATAAAATGAGCGGATACGAGCAATTTTTGTCCATTTGAACACTCCGTGTGAAGCATTTTTTGAAAGATTTGACCGAACCTCTGCTTCAAAGGTTTCCTACATATCCTTGGCTAAAAAGGAATCAGGTCAATGTAGTTCGGGAAGTTTTGGTAGCTGGGACTACCATGAAGCTGTAATTCACTGTTGCTGTTGCTGCTACTACTTACTGACCTCCTTATTAAACCGTGCTAAAAATAAAGAAGCTAGAGTAAACTATAGTCTATGAATTACAAAGATTTATTTTCAAACTTGTTCTTGCGACTGTTGTTTCCTTGTTGACTTGTACTTCCTCCGAAGTTCCTTTGTTGCTGACTTGAAGTGTAGTCTTCTCTTCCTATGAAACTCGAATTGTTTTCCCTTCCAAACTTGAATTGTCTTCTTCTGACCATTGCTGCATTCCCTTGGTTTGACTTCTGAAACTTCAACCGTTGTTACTTATCAAAAAATTTCAACTTTTGTTCCTTGTTCTCCAGGTGGACGCCTGACTTCAACTATCTTTAACTATTGTTCCTTGTTCTCCAGGTGGACGCCTGACTTCAACTATCTTTAACTATTGTTCCTTGTTCTCCAGGTGGACGCCCGACTTCAGCTATCTTTAATTTATTGTTCCTTGTTCTCCAGGTGGACGCCTGACTTCAACTATCTTCAACTATTGTTCCTTGTTCTCCAGGTGGACGCCTGACTTCAACTATCTTCAACTATTGTTCCTTGTTCTCCAGGTGGACGCCTGACTTCAACTATCTTTAACTATTGTTTCTTGTTCTCCAGATGGATGCCTGACTTCAACTATCTTCAACTGCCTGACTTCAACTATCTTCAACTATTGTTCCTTGTTCTCCAGGTGGACGCCTGACTTCAACTATCTTCAACTATTGTTCCTTGTTCTCCAGGTGGACGTCTGACTTCAACTATCTTCAACTATTATTCCTTGTTCTCCAGGTGGAAGACTGACTTCAACTATCTTCAACTATTGTTCCTTGTTCTCCAGGTGGATGCCTGACTTCAACTATCTTCAACTTATTGTTCCTTGTTCTCCAGGTGGACGCCTGACTTCAATTATCTTCAACTATTGTTCCTTGTTCTCCAGGTGGATGCCTGACTTCAACTATCTTCAACTTATTGTTCCTTGTCCTCCAGGTGGACGCCTGACTTCAATTATCTTCAACTATTGTTCCTTGTTCTCCAGGTGGATGCCTGACTTCAACTATCTTCAACTTATTGTTCCTTGTCCTCCAGGTGGACGCCTGACTTCAATTATCTTCAACTATTGTTCCTTGTTCTCCAGGTGGATGCCTGACTTCAACTATCTTCAACTTATTGTTCCTTGTCCTCCAGGTGGACGCCTGACTTCAATTATCTTCAACTATTGTTCCTTGTTCTCCAGGTGGATGCCTGACTTCAACTATCTTCAACTTATTGTTCCTTGTCCTCCAGGTGGACGCCTGACTTCAATTATCTTCAACTATTGTTCCTTGTTCTCCAGGTGGATGCCTGACTTCAACTATCTTCAACTTATTGTTCCTTGTCCTCCAGGTGGACGCCTGACTTCAATTATCTTCAACTATTGTTCCTTGTTCTCCAGGTGGATGCCTGACTTCAACTATCTTCAACTTATTGTTCCTTGTCCTCCAGGTGGACGCCTGACTTCAATTATCTTCAACTATTGTTCCTTGTTCTCCAGGTGGATGCCTGACTTCAACTATCTTCAACTTATTGTTCCTTGTCCTCCAGGTGGACGCCTGACTTCAATTATCTTCAACTATTGTTCCTTGTTCTCCAGGTGGATGCCTGACTTCAACTATCTTCAACTTATTGTTCCTTGTCCTCCAGGTGGACGCCTGACTTCAATTATCTTCAACTATTGTTCCTTGTTCTCCAGGTGGATGCCTGACTTCAACTATCTTCAACTTATTGTTCCTTGTCCTCCAGGTGGACGCCTGACTTCAATTATCTTCAACTATTGTTCCTTGTTCTCCAGGTGGATGCCTGACTTCAACTATCTTCAACTTATTGTTCCTTGTCCTCCAGGTGGACGCCTGACTTCAATTATCTTCAACTATTGTTCCTTGTTCTCCAGGTGGATGCCTGACTTCAACTATCTTCAACTTATTGTTCCTTGTCCTCCAGGTGGACGCCTGACTTCAATTATCTTCAACTATTGTTCCTTGTTCTCCAGGTGGATGCCTGACTTCAACTATCTTCAACTTATTGTTCCTTGTCCTCCAGGTGGACGCCTGACTTCAATTATCTTCAACTATTGTTCCTTGTTCTCCAG
The DNA here is from genome assembly GCA_026770625.1 of Nicotiana glauca. Classification (NCBI taxonomy): domain Eukaryota; kingdom Viridiplantae; phylum Streptophyta; class Magnoliopsida; order Solanales; family Solanaceae; genus Nicotiana; species Nicotiana glauca. The sequence continues at coordinate 28,600 of MU751260.1, forward strand.
GTGGATGCCTGACTTCAACTATCTTTAACTATTTTTCCTTGTTCTCCAGGTAGACGCCTGACTTCAACTATCTTTTACTATTGTTCCTTATTCTCCAGGTGGACGCCTGACTTCAACTATCTTTAACTATTCTTCCTTGTTCTCCAGGTAGACGCCTGACTTCAACTATCTTCAACTATTGTTCCTTATTTTCTAGGTTGGCTCCTGACTTCAAAACTTGAATTGTATGCCTCTGTTCTCTAGGCGGGCTCCTGACTTCAAAACTTGAATTGTATGCCTCTGTTCTCCAGGCGGGCTCCTGACTTCAAAACTTGAATTGTATGCCTCTGTTCTCCAGGCGGGCTCCTGACTTCAAAACTTGAATTGTATGCCTCTGTTCTCTATAAAGGCTCCTGAATTCAACTATCTTCAACTATATAGACAAAACAAAGAAATTTTTTTTCCCCAGTTTGGTGGCTGTTGGGTATTTGCTCTTCCTTCGCGGAAAATTTCTCCTCCATCAACAACATTTCCTGCCCCTGTTTCAAAACACAGAAAAATCTGGTCAGTTTAGGGTGTGGTGATTGGTTGTGATACTCCTGCTGGGGATGGTTTTCCCTTCCCTCCTTTCCATACTTGATTTTGTCCGACTGCCTTGACCCTGGTCGAGAATTTCCGACACTCTGATTACTCCTTATCCACAAACTTCCCAACTGTTGCTTTCCACTTCTAGTCTTTCTTATCTGACCCCATTCCTTTCACGGAATCTTAGGCCATTCCATCATTTGGATTTCCAATGACGCCTCTTATGTCCTGTCATATTATCGTCGGCCTATCCCAGCCACACTTTGCTTCACACCATATTGGAAACTGGTAGTAAGCTTTGAAATCCCTTCTTATTTGTTAAAATAAAATTATCATTGAAAAAGCCTTAGCCAAAAGAAAAGAAATGTGATGATTTCAAAAGATAAAATAAAAGAGAAAATTTTCCTTTAGAAGACCGTTTGAGAAAAGAAAAAGGACTTATCTGAATGGGATAACCAATCCCAATGATCATGTTATGCATTTCGGATTACCCAACCTAGTCTATTCAATTCAATCAATTCCCAATTGTCTTGCTTCATGCATCAAGATTTTCACTACCCAACTCTTTGCCGAATCACCATCTTTGTTCTACTTGATGTCTCGACGGATCTCTGCCGTCAACCTTATCTCATTTGCCTCTTTCTCTATTCCTCTCCGCCTCATGGTGTCCGTGAAGGTTTTCACCAGTAAGACTCTCTCATTTTTGGATTTCTCTCATCTTTCATCGCCTTATAGTGGCCTTTGAGGGTTTTCACCACTAAGACTCTCTCATTTCTCTTATCTTTCGTCGCCTTACAGCGCCTTTATGGGTTTTTACTAATAAGACTCTCTCATTTTTCCATTTCCTGGCTTAAACTGGAGTGTTGCCCCTGGTATGAATCATCTTTACTTGCTTGACTTGGCGCGTCTCGAAGACTGATCGGGAGGTCTTTCTTTGGACATTGATATGGGTTCTTGGATATGTTTGGAAAGAAACAGGGTATCAAAAGCTCAACCAAATTCAATGGGTTAGAATTACAACTTTTGGAACAAATTTCTTATTACAAACACAACTTCTGCCCCAGTTACTTGCTTGGGGATCTTTCGAGTTTTATTTCCCTATGACCGAGCCGTGAAGCTGCCTACGTATCCTTAAAAGGAATCAGGTCAAATGTAGTTCACCAGATTTTCCTTGTTGTTATGCTTTTTCTTTTCACTTATATTTTTTTTTTCTTTTTCCTTCTTTTTATTGTTGATTCCAAAAGAGGGGTATGAAATAAAATGAATAAGGCTCAAAGGGAAAAATGAAGGGTAAAGTGTTTGGATAGCAGAACAAATTGCCTTCGTCATTTCAGTCTTCGAAACAATGCCAAATACAAACAATCACAATAAACCAAAGAAAATCATACATAGTATCTTTTGACTGCATCAGAGTTAATTGCCATATCTACACATTTTCCTTCGATGTCTGTTAGATACAAAGCACCATTGGATAACACTTTTGTCACGATGAACGGTCCTTGCCAATTTGGGGCGAACTTGCCTTTTTCTTCTGCCTGATTTGGAAGGATACGTTTCAACACTTGTTGACCCGCTTCAAACTTTCGGGGACGTAACTTTTTATTGTACGCTCTTGCCATTCTCCGTTGGTATAACTGACCATGACACACTGCTGCCAACCTTTTCTCATCAATCAAACTCAATTGCTCTAACTGGGTTTTGACCCATTCATCATCATCGCGATAATTTGCAAGGACAGGATTTCAACTTCCGCAGGTATTACCGCTTCAGTGCCATACACTAACAGATAAGGAGTTGCACCTATTAAAGTACGAACAGTAGTGCGATAACCCAACAGTACAAATGGTAATTTCTCATGCCATTGTCTGGAACCTTCTACCATCTTCCTTAATTTCTTCTTTATGTTCTTGTTGGCCGCCTCGACTGCTCCATTCGCCTTGGGACGATATGGGGTAGAATTGCGATGCATAATCTTAAACTGTTGACATACTTCTTTCATCAAATTGCTGTTAAGATTGGTACCGTTATCTGTGATTATTACCTTTGGGATTCCAAATCGACAGATGATGTTGGAGTGAACAAAATCGACCACTGCTTTCTTGGTTACAGACTTAAAAGTTTTATCCTCAACCCATTTGGTAAAATAATCAATGGTCACCAGAATGAACCTGTGCCCGTTAAATGTTGCTGGTTCAATTGGTCCAATGACATCCATGCCCCAAGCAACAAAGGGCCATGGCGCCGACATTGTATGTAGTTCTGACGGTGAAGAATGAATCAAATCACCGTGTACCTGGCACTGATGACACTTGCGCACAAAACTAATACAATCGCGTTCCATGGTGAGCCAATAATATCCTGCTCGAAGAATTTTCTTTGCCAGAACATATCCACTCATATGCGGTCCACAAACCCCTGAATGTACTTCGGACATGACAGTCATGGCCTCTCTATCATCTATGCATCTTAATAGCCTAAGGTCTGGTGTTCTTTTATACAAAACCCCTCCACTGAAGAAAAATCCACTCGCCAACCATCGAATTGTTCTCTTCTGATCCCCTGTGGCTTGCACCGGATATATCCCCATTCTGTGTATTCCTTGATGTTATGGAACCATGGTTCGCCATCAAGCTCTTCCTCTATCATATAACAATAAGCGTGCTGATCACAGACTTGAATATGTAACGGATCAACATAAGCTTTGTCCGGATGATGTAGCATTGAGGCTAAGGTAGCCAAATCATCGGCAACCTCATTACGAACCCTTGGAATATGCCTGAACTCCACTGATCGAAACTGCTGACAAAGATCATGCAAACATTGCCTGTAAGGTATGAGTCTCAAATCCTGTGTTTCCCACTCTTCTTGAATTCGATGTACCAGGAGGTCTGATTCCCCCAAGACTAAAACTTCCCGAACATCCATATCTGCAGCTAACCTTAAATCCAAAATGCATGCCTCGTACTCCGCCATATTGTTGGTACAATAGAAATGAAGCTGGGCCGTAACAGGATAGTGATGTCCTATTTCAGAGATAAGCACGACCCCTATTCCAACTCCTTTCATGTTTGCCGCCCCATCAAAGAACAATTTCCAACCTGGTTTTTCTGTCAGTTCCAGCTCATCATTATGCATCACTTCTTCATAGGGAAAATAGGTCCTCAACGGCTCATATTCTTTATCGACCGGGTTCTCGGCCAAATGATCGGCCAATGCTTGTGCTTTTATTGCAGTCCTCGTCACATAGACGATATCAAACTCTGTGAGTAAAATTTGCCACTTTGCAAGTCTCCCCGTAGGCATAGGCTTTTGAAAGATATACTTCAATGGATCCAACCTTGAGATGAGGTAAGTGGTATATGATGACAAATAATGCTTCAACTTTTGTGCTACCCAAGTTAGGACGCAACACGTCCTCTCAAGATGAGTGTACTTAACCTCATAAGCCGTGAATTTCTTGCTGAGATAACAGATGGCCTGTTCCTTCCTGCCGGTGACGTCATGCTGCCCCAGTACGCAGCCAAATAAATGCTCCAGGACCGTTAAGTAAAGGATCAACGGTCTCTCTGGTTTAGGTGGAACCAACACAGGTGGGCTCGTCAAATACCCCTTTATCTTATCAAACGCTTCTTGACACTCATCAATCCATTTGATCGCGGCATCCTTCTTTAGCAACTTGAAAATGGGCTCACAAGTTGTCGTGAGCTGAGCAATAAACCTGCTGATGTAGTTCAATCTGCCTAGTAGACTCATTACCTCAGTCTTGTTCCTTGGAGGTGGAAATTCTTGGATGGCTTTGATTTTTGATGGATCTAACTTAATGCCTCGCCGACTGACTATGAGTCCCAATAGCTTTCCGGATGGCACCCCAAATGCACACTTGACAGGGTTAAGTTTAATGTCGTACCTGTGAAGCCTTTGAAAGAACTTCCTCAAGTCTACGACGTGGTCGGCCTGCTGCTTTGACTTAATGATCACATCATCCACGTATACCTCAATCTCTTTGTGGATCATATTGTGGAATACAGTAGTCATATCATGTATGTTGCCCCAACATTCTTCAAACCAAATGGAATCACTCTGTAGCAATAAGTTCCCTACGGCGTGATGAATGCCTTTCTTCTCTGCATCTTCTTCATCCATCAAAATCTGATGATACCCAGCATAGCAATCCACGAAAGATCCAATTTCGCATTTGGCACAATTATCGATCAAAATATGGATGTTGGGTAACGGGAAATTATCTTTTGGGCTTGCTTTGTTCAGATTGCGGTAATCAACGCATACCCTAATCTTGCCGTCCTTCTTTGGGACTGGACTAAATTGGCCAACCACTCAGGATATCAAGTGACTCGAATAACCTTCGCATCCAGTTGCTTGGTTATTTCTTCCTTAATCTTCACACTCACGTTATTTTTGAATTTTCTCAATTTTTGCTTGACAGGAGGGAGTGTCGGACCAGTGGGTAATTTGTGAACCACTAGGTCAGTGCTTAAACCCGGCATGTCATCATACGACCATGCAAAAACATCTTTGTATTCAATGAGTGTTTTGATTAATTCCTTCTGAGTCTTTGATTAAAGATGGATACTTATTTTAGTCTCTCTGATATTACTCACATCTTCTAAATTGATGGCTTCGGTATCATTCAACTTTGGCTTAGGTTTTTCCTCAAAATGACTAAATTCTTTACTAATCTCCTCAAAAGCCTTATCTTCGTCAAATTCTGACTCGTAATCACACTCTACCTCTTGAACTATTATCTTAAATTGATTTCTTAGACTGGGTTGAGGATTCTTTATGCACGTCATATCATTAGAACTGGCGTAAATGGAACTGTACAGAAAAGAAAATAAGAAAACAAAAGTAAAATTTATCAGGAGTGAAGAAAAGGAAGAAATTGCATTTCATTAAAAATGGAAGATAACTAGGTTTGCACACTCAAAAAAAAAAAAAATTTGGATTACAACCCTGAAATAATCCGTACAAACTTAAAGAAAAATCAAAGCAGACTACCAAGGCTCCCTCCGGGTAGGGAGAGGAGTAGCCTTCCAATTATTAATCTTCGCTTTCGGCCCGACAAACTATATTTTTGCGTCGCTAGGACCCTCACCAAATTCTACCATGTTCACCCCGCTGAACAACAACTCAAACCTTTCTATCAACTCCTTATCAGGATCAATCCCAGCATTGGGAATCGTTGTTGCTGGTCGTCTTCTGGTGCAAGACTTGACAAATGACCTAGAGAGACGTGGGACCGGCTTCAGAAGGACCCATGCTCTCTGTTTTAGCGTTTTGGCTCTTCTTATGTCCGCGACTGTGGGTTGGAATCCCAGACCAAAGGTTCCCACATTTTCAGGGAGGGATACTGGTTGTATGATGCCTTGCAAAGCTAATCCTAGACCCTTTCCTGGTACGAACCCATTCCTCAACATTTCATATGCTACCATGACTGACGCAGCTGTTATCTTCGGATAAGGGATACACCTTCCCTCTTGCACTTTCTCGACCATCATTGTGTCAGAAACTTGGTAGACCCATGGTCCCTCGCCATCTTCCATCTCTATAATTGGCACAATGGTATCGCTGTGTGCGCACAAATTGTCTTCCCCGTGCACCACTATCTTCTGCCTGTCCCATTCGAACTTGATCATCCGGTGAAGAGTTGACGGTACTGCTTTAGCGGTGTGGATCCACGGTCGACCCAATAGCAGATTGTATGAGACAGCTATATCCAATACTTGGAATTCCATTGTAAACTCCACTGGTCCTATTGTCAATTCCAACACTATGTCCCCGACTGAGTCTTTGCCCCCGCCGTCGAATCCTCGCACACAGATATTGTTCTTGTGGATCCTCCCATTCTCTACTTTCAGCTTGGTTAGAGTGGAGAGAGGACAAACGTTTGCACTTGAACCGTTATCAACCAATACCCGCGTGACTACAGAATTCTCACATTTCACTGCCAGATAAAGGGCTCTGTTGTGTTCCGTACCCTCTTCGGCCAATTCATCATCAGAGAAAGTAACCCTGTTTACTTCAAAGATTTTGTTGGATATTTTCTCCAAGTGATTCACAGTGATTTTGTCGGGAACATGCGCCTCATTTAAGATTTTCATCAATGCTCGGCAATGCTCGTCCAAGTGGAGCAATAATGAAAAAAAAGGAAATCTGCGCTAGTGTCCTCTTCAACTGTTCTATGATGGAATAGTCTTGCATCTTCATATTTTTTAGGAACTCTTCTACTTCCTCTTCCGTCATGGGTTTCTTTGCTGAAGCTTAATTATCCTTGGCTTTCTTCAAATCTGCGGGAGCAAAACATCTTCCGGACCGAGTTAGACCTTGGGCCTTGCAGACCTCCTCCTTGACCTCCCTTCCTTTATACATCACTGCTGCCCGTCCGTAGTTCCACAAAACCTCCTTGTCACTGATTATCGGTAACTGGGTTACTGGCTTGATGATAACTTGATCGACTCGGGCCCCTTCCACAGTTATGATGGGTTTGCTGATCGCTCCCGGCACAATCACCTTTACTCTCTCCTAACTCGTTGTGATCTGACTTGGAGACCCCTTATTTACTTCTGTAGACGGTCCAACACTCTTTTCAATTAACTCGAGCGCTGAACTTTCCCTTGTTGGCTGTTTAATTGCCTTTGTCTCACTGGACCGAATTGTCATCACGGTCTGTGATGGCTTCTTTGGCTGTCCCCCTTTGCGCACAATTTCAATCATGTTCGCCTCTGGGTGGGCTGGCATTAGATTCCTGTTGATGTTGGGCACATCATGAGCTTGTACTTCAATTATATTAGTGTCATTGAGCTCCTGTATTGCACTCTTCAAGTGCCAACACTTCTCGGTGTCATGCCCCGGGGTATCTGAACAATACTCGCAACTGACTGAGTAATCAAGGTTTTTTGGAGGTGGATTTGGCAATTTGGATTGTATCAGGCTCAGCATGTTCAATTGTCTGAGCCTATAGAACAAGCTGACGTACGATTCCCCCAATGGGGTGAATGTTTTCCTCTTTTGTGCCCTGTCACCCCTGAATGCCGGATTAGGTCAGAAATTTTGACTGGGAGGGTTTCTATTCTGTGGAGCGGGGGCACGTCATTGGTTGTGAGCCGAAGGTTGGTTGTATGCTTGTGCATGGTGAACAGAAAAATGAGGTTCGGGATGTAGGTAGTAGTGTTGGGGTAGGCTATATGGAGTGTGGGGGTAAGTTTGAGGGTGGGGTGGAGGATGGTTATAGTGAGGTGGCAGATTCCGGGGCCAAGCTCTTGACTCGATCGTTGCGACGTCCTCCTTCTTCTTTCTTCCCAATATATCCCAGTGCCGTTTTGAATGGCCTGGGTGGTTGGCTTGATCGTCGAGTAGCTCATGATCTTGTTGGACTTGAGTCCTTCTTTCACCATGTTTCCCATTTTTACTACCTCGTTGAAGGACTTCCCTACTGCCGACACCAAATAGCCAAAATATGTGGGCTCCAAGGCCTGCAAGAAATAGTCGACCATTTCGCCCTCCTTCATCGGAGAGTCAACCCTCGCGGCTTGTTCTCTCCAACGGAAACCGTATTCTCTGAAACTCTCCCCGAGTTTGTTCTCTATTTTTGTCAATGTCAGACGATCCGGGACAATTTCCAGATTATACTGGAAATGGCATGCAAATGCTTGGGCTAGATCATCCAAAGTATACCACCTTCCTTGGTCTTGATGGGTGTACCATTCTAGCCCCGAGCCTCTCAATCTTTGGCTGAAGTACGCCATTAACAATTCATCCCTTCCTCCTGCACCTCTCATTTTACTGCAAAAGCCTCTCAAATGAGCCACCGAATCACCGTGTCCATTGTACAAATCAAACTTGGGCATTTTGAACCGTCCCAGCAGCTACACATTTGGGAATAAATAAAGGTCTTTGTAAGACACGCTCACCTGGCCTCCTAGCCCTCTCATATCCTTGAAGGATTGTTCTAAGCTTTTTATTTTTCTGAACATCTCTTCCTGTTCAGGGTTTCTGACTGGTTTTTCTGCTCCCCCTGGTATGTCAAAACGTGGATCATATGGGTAGGTTTCGGGAGCTTTGAAGGTGGGCTCCAGAGGGTAGTATTGATTCTCTTGAGACTGGAACATTGGCTCGCCGGATGATTTATAGAATGCAGCTGGTGGGGATGCCACAAAGACAGGGGTGATTGGCGGAGGAGGGTAGGGAATTGGTTTTGATGGTGGAGCTTGGGCCTTGTGGGAAGTAATGCCATGATAGTGTTGGTAGATGGGAAAGCCTGGATCGGTGGTAGGATGATCCTGAGACTGAGCTAATTGTAGGGTAAAAGCGGGATTAGCAGGGTAAGACGGCGGTGATTGCCCTTTGGACCAGGCCTGATACATTTCGGCCATTTGTTTCTTAAGTTTGAGCATCTCCTCTTTCATCTTATTGACGTCCAACTCTTCTAGCTCAACACTTGTGTTGACATCCGGGATAGACATGATTTCTGGTATTGGTCCCTTTGATCTAGTTTGGTAATGGTAGTGTGACAGTATCTTCTAGATAAACTAACTGCTTGAATTCTCTGGAAATGAACAAACTTGTTAGTTTTTAGATTTTAACAGATATGCAATCGCACATTGGGATGCAATGCACCTAGACAATTAACCATTTTCTATCATGCATTTGCTAAAGTTGCGTGTGTCATTCCGGCCTCTCATAATTGTGCCCCTTCTTTCAACACCTCTCAAACTTTCCTTTATTTTATTTATTTATCATTTTCCCTCTTTTCCTTTTTCTTCTTTTAGTGGTGATCGAATCTTATATAGACTGTCTACGTATCATGTCCCCGCATGAATCAGACCGTGCATAGTTCTAGCCGAAAAATAAGTGGCAAAACATTTTTCATAGAACAATTGCTTTGATACAGACTCTGAAAGGACGACAACGCAAACTTAAAAAAGGAAAAACCGACAAACTTACAAACTTTAAAGAAAAAGTACAGACTCAAACAAAGACTAGGAATACATTAATGACCCGAAATTTTTGGGGGCCCGCGAGGCATCGTTCGGCCTCGCTGCGGATCTTTGTGCAAAATCCCTTTGAAGCCTCTCCAAATCATTCATTATTTGCTTAACGAAAGTCATTACTGCTACAAAAAAAGGTGGTATGGGTCATGTCCTCGCATGCTCGGCATTTTGCAGTAATGTAATGTGCGATGTTTCTGACCCCTTCTCTAATCCTGCTCTTTTCCTGTAGCAACCGTCCTATCTGTTGATCTCGTGTTTTTAGCATTCGAGAGTTATGAAGGAGTTGATCTTGAAACCTATGCATTTGTTCCTCCATCTGTGCCATCAGGTCATAACAGTGTTTCCTATCTGCTCTGAAATCTCTAGCTTGCCTGACTACCTTATCTTCGAGAGTGACTATTCTTTCTCTTTGGATGGTGATGGTCCCCTCATAGTCCCTCTTCATCTGCTGCATATGCTGTGTCCGCTCTTTTTCACCCATTGCCCATCTGGCCCGGATCCTTGTCAGAGCAGTTTTAGATTTTCCCAAGTCCTCTTGACATTCGAGGGCTTTCTTTTTCAAACGGACTATGATTTTTTTATCAGCCTGGCTCTTTTATGCAGTTGTCTTCATCTTTTGAATCTGGGCTTTGAGTGCTTGCTTCTCTCGTGCCTATTGAGTCCTTTCCTGCTCAAAATCGGCCTGTTGTATGTCCATGGCTGCTTCCAGTATTTCCTTATCTTCTTGCAATGTGTCAATATGAGATTGGAACTCTCGTGCCACTTCCCTTTTAGAATTTCTAATTCTGGATTCTATCTCCTTCTCCCAATCGACTTCGTGCCTTATGGATCTTTCGGGTCTTTGCTCGGGAGCAACCTGGTTGTGAAACCACTCAAGGTATGCGAGGCTTACCTCCCCATGTTCGTGGTTTGCTACCATCTCGTCTACATCAGAAAATCGACCACCAAACCAGACCTTTTGTGCATAAGATTCCCTTGGGGGTTCCTCTCTTGTGAATTCCCATAGGAACGGACGCATGTCCTCGATCGGGGGCCTCTTTTGTTCTCTCCCTAGCTGACGCATGACGCGTAGGGGTGCATAGGGTTGGAAACCTCTAAAACCCATGAGTATGAAGAATGGGTGATATGTCGACATATGCATGATCCTAGCGGAAGGGAACCAATAATAATTTCGAGTGAGAATATCCGCATCCAATGAACCAAGTAATTCCTGCCAGACACTCGCCCCATTTGGAAATTACAACTTGCGGTCCTGCCTGGATGAAAACGAATGTAATTCAACCAATTTTTGTTGAAATTTATCACTATTGGGTGATGATAAAGGTGCTCTATGAACCACATCTGCAGCAGAATATTGCATCCTTCGAAATAATCTCCACCTTCTTGGCATCGGGTCAAAGCTCGAAAAATGTCTCCTAGAATCATGGGAAGAATGGTATGTTCTTCGCTACTTTGTAAATACGATACTATCGCCAATAATCGAATTCTGATGCACCCATCATGCTCTGGAAAGACCATGGTCCCTAGAAATGATATCATGAACGCGAAGATTCTCAATTCCCTTCAAGCATCGTGACTCGATTGGTTGACGAATTCTACGCCCGAGAATTTGTCAAACCCTTTCTCGTCCCCAAACCTATCATAGAGATATTCTAGTGAAACCCAGCCTTCGTTTAAGCAACCCATTGGAATGCGAAGGAGGCATAATTTATTTAAAAAGTTGATCACACCAACTTTTCTTGGAGCGGCAGGTTTTTTCCCGTGAAGGTCTCTCCCCAATCCTGTGAACCCACCTAATTCTTCCAATGTGGGCGTCATTTCACAACCTTTGAACCTGAAGACATTGTTTGTTGGGTCCCAAAAACCCACTAGAGCCTTAATTAAATCCCTGTTAGGTTCAATTCCCATAATGTTTGTGAGGAACTCGAGGTGTTTAAATGCTTGATTTCGATCCCAGGTAGCAAAACTAGCCCACCAATTACAGAGACTGCTCGGGGTCTTATCTCGGATCATGAACATATGAGGTATTTCGTCCCTTGCCCTTTTCTGGCCACTTCTTTGTGGAGAACTCATGGTGATCCTAGATTAAAAAAAAAGGTTAAGACTCTCCTAAACCGTATACAAATTATGACCATTTTTTTTATAAAGAGAAAGTCATCATTGTTTCTCGCCATTTTATAAAAATATCCAGGTTTCATTAATACGGCCTTTCAGCACTTGAAGAAGATTTAAAGCCTGTGTTTGCTAACCGAAAAAAAATGTTTTTTTTAAGAAATGACTATAGGTAGCTGTTCTTGCAAAACAGCCCTTCGGCGCCCTTTTGTAGGTGTTTGACTATTTTACCCAAGAATGGCATTACCTTTACTCACGAAAAAATAATGACATTTATTTACCCCTAAATTTATTATTTTCCAAAATAGTTGAACCCGATATGAGTTGCCTACGTATCCCACATCCGGTGAGAATCAAACTTATGTAGTTCAGCCAGATTTGGCGAAAATAAAATCAACTATTTTTCAAAATGGAAGCCGAAAATTCTGGCGGATCTTTGCTATCCTCTTTAAATCCTGATTTTTCCCTAAAAGAATAATTATTCAATTTTTTTTTCCAAATTTTTTTCTTTTCTCTTTTTTTTTTCATTTTTCTTTAATTCTCCTCTCATTATTTAAAGCCGGTTAACATGAAACCCCGAAGCAAATGAATGCACAAGTAGCAAGTAAGATGCATCAGGATGGTCTTTCGTTTCGGGTACACCTATCCTAGACAGACCCAACCCCTGTGTTGAGTCTCCGAGGTCAAATGCACATGATGAAAATAATGCGAACCTACTAGGGATATCCAGCATGAGGTTTGTCCTTCTAGGTTAAAATATAATTGGAGAAAGTATCTAGACTGGCTTACTCAAGTGGACAACTCGAGCCGAGGAGGGTTAGTGTACCAGTAGCATTGCTTTCCGGCTTAACTGGTGGTGCTCCCCGCCAGCAACAGGTGTGACTAAAATCTTTCACCGGGTGCCAAGCACCTCGGCTATCTCAAAGAAAGTGGGCTATGTCAAGCAAATGCCCAATTTTAATTTCAAGAAGACTCAGAGTGGGTGCGTGAGAAGATATTTTATATGCACAGTTCAAATAATATCAAAGCGGTAAAAGCATCATTTTGCACATTAAGCCCAACATGTAAAAATATCAGATAATAAACAAAGCCAAATACAATAATTATTCCAAGCTCGAATTCTTAAACCCTAAACCAGTGGTACTGGATCAATTATTCCCAGCGGAGTCGCCAGAGCTATCACACTTCCTTTTTCACCTACACCCCGGGAGGGTATAATAAAAGGGAGTTTTTTCAATTAAAGGACAATCGAAATGGGATTCATTTTTATTAAAAATCAGATTCGCCACTTGGGAGATTTATAGTGTCCCAAGTCACCGGTTTAAATCCCGAATCGAGGAAAAGGTTTGACTCTGTTTAACAGTCCGCGAGCCAGAAATCTGGGTAAGAAATTTTGTTAACCCGGGAGAAGGTGTTAGGCATTCCCGAGTTCCGTGGTTCTAACACGGTCGCTCAACTGTTATATCCGGCTTAATTATTTGATTTTAACACAGTTTGAATTTTTGTGCAAATTTTAATTATTTATCGCTTTTAATTAATTTTTAAAGAATATTGAACGTCGTTTAAAATATGTCTTTGGATTGCATCACATGAAATGCACCCCCACTCCTAAATACATTTTATTCAACGTTTTGGGATTTAATTTGGGTCACATGAAATGTACAACCGAGTTTAAGAAGGTAATATTATTGAAGAACGCGCCTAAAGCAGACTATGCATTTTTAACTTTGCGGGAGGCCATGAAAATTTGCTAAATAGCATGTCCCGAATTCTAGATATTTTTATAGAAAATAAATTAAAAGAGAGCCATGCATTTGTGATTTGGTTTGGCACGGTGTACCTCAAATTTATTTGAAAAGGGTACTTAAACTAAAACTCGGGGAACCATGAGCTACCTGTTTTGTTTAATATGGTGTACCTTAATTACTGATTCTTTAATGAAAATAGGACCTCACAATATTCAACTATGGTCTCAAGGTTTTATTGAAGGCTAAGAAATGGACTACTTTAATTTGAAGGAATTGCCTAATCCCAAACTCACAGGCAAGCCATTGGTTAACGAATTGTAGACTAACCCATTGTTTTTGAATCCTCTATTTAAAATTCAAATAGCAAAAAAATAACTTCGCAATTGCAAAACAAGATTCATTTCATCTGCTGGATCCTAGCTTCATATTTAGCCTAGTCAATGTGATTTATATTTGCCGTGGAAATCCAGTATAGAAGTAATCGAACTTTGAGAATTTTATAGGACAAACTCAAGTTCCATTCAGAAACCTGTTTAAACTTAATGTGCTTATGTGTGAAGAGGAACACGTTTATGTGAGCCAACTAAAACATTACACTATAAAGCGATTAAAAAGCTATAAAATTAAACTAAAACTGCTGAAACTCTAACGTGAATGAACTAAACTAGGAGGCATACCATCTGCAACTACAAATACTTTTCAAAACCCAGCCAACCTCATCAAAGAATTCCGTAAGCACCATATTCACTTTTACATTCCAAAATAAAATGAAAATTCTTTTTTAAGTCATGGCTACAAATAATTATATTCAAACAGTCAGATTGGTTGGGACAGTATACCAAATAACCACAGAATGTATAGCTGTTTGATGTAATTTCCAGTCCAATTAAACTACTATATCAAATTTTAAATTCATCACACTAATCAAGTAGTAATTGTTACATCTAACTTCATGTTATCAACCTATTAATTACAATCATCATCATAGACAATTGCTACATTAAACAATTACAGAATCAGGAGATATGGGAGTAATAACAAAAGTCAGAACACATGGAGCTATTTCATTTCATCCTGTAAACCAAAGCTTCATACATAGCTTTAAACTCAAAGAATGTGTACCTGGAAGAGGTGACGTTCAGCAATAATAACAGTACAGGAGATCAGCAAAGTATCAGTAGTAGCAAATACACAGCCTCCGACTTTAATGAAAGGAAACCAAAAGGATTGATTCAAAGACCCGATAAACTCAAACTCAAACCAATGAGACAGTGATTCTATTGCAGAATCCCAGCCAGATTCTCAGAAAGGAAAAGAAAATACAACTATTTCAAACTCTCAAAAATCAACAACTGTTTCATCCAATTTAGATAAAAAGGGATCAATATAACCATATTTTTTGTGTTTTTGTTTTTCCTTCTATGATTTCAGATGTTTCAACTCTCTCAGATGGTTTCTATACTCTTAAGCTCTCTCTTCAGGATATCACCTATTCTCCCTCTATCAGAATGTGTGTGTGGGTATTTAAAGACTAGAACCAATTTTTTTTATTCAAGTAATTTTCCTTTCCAGCTTGTATATTCTTTGAGCACATGCATCCTCTACCCTTTTATCATTAACCATGCTTGTTTCTGATTTCCCAACCTTAAAGGTACCAGACATGGTGTACTTTTACACTACTGGTCCCTTTTTGACTAAACAATTCATTAGTTTAGTGGTATATTAATGTTCAGTGTTGACAGACCACTTAAATTGAACAATTTTCAGGTTTTAATTCCTAAATTAACCTTTTAAAATCCCTGTGGATTAATTATCTTACAGTCCTCCTATGATATTCAACCTAATAAACGGGTCAAATTGATGCAAAATCCTTGAGCTATTACCAGTTTTCTGTGATCATAAGGAGGGCAAACAAAACTAAATCGACTACTTAACGGATTCTACAATGTAATGGATACTGTACGACTGATTCATATCAACAAACAAACACATGAACTAAAATCAAACGGATAATTAACAATTCCAAAACAAAAAAGAAAAATTCACATCTTAACTATGTTGTTTAGAAGAAAAGAATGAGGAGAAGAAAAAGAGAGAAAGCTGAAAGGGCCTGATGAATCAAAATTCTAAACGGAAAAACTCACCCGACAAACTTCGAACTCTAGACTGACCCCTCGATTTAGACCGCAAAATAGTACCAATCTCTTGTTCTTTGTCAAGAACAAGAGAGGGACGCTATTTCACGATAAATATCGGCCCTAATGTCCTTGGGTGCTGGAGTCGACATGGTTCCGTGTAGATTCAACATTCGAGGAGTTCGAGGGGGAAGGGCTATAGATTTGGATAGAGGGGATCCAGGAGATCTTATATTGTAAATTGTGGTTTAGTTAGAGGTGGCGCCACCACCGGAGAATTGTGGCGGCTCTAGGGTTCATCGTTTCAAATCCAGAATCGACGAAACTCGGGGATATTCGAAGGAAAGGGAAGTGGGATTTGTAAATAGGAAGGTGAGAGGGTTCCGTGGGGTATTTTTGGAAGGGATTCGGGACTTACCGCCGCCGTGAGGCAATTTTCGGCGGCGGAGTAGGGTGGTGTTACGTTTGGTCTCTGAAGAGACGAGTGGGGGGGAGGGAATTTGGTTTGGGGGGTAAGGGTTCGGGGCTTTGGTATATAAAACTAGGGTAATTAATGTGGTCCGTTGGATCAATAGAAAGCAACGGTCCAGATTAGATTAGGGGGTAAAACGGGATCGTTTTGGTTTTTACTGGGCTGGGTCGGTTATTGGGGTGGACAGGTCAAGTTGTGAGGGAGGTTTTTGACCGTGTGATCAACAAAGATCAACGTCTTTGATCGATACTCCTCAAACGGCGTTGTTTGAACGGCAAAGGGGTCTGGATTAGGTATTTTATTGGGCCTGGATTGGGGTGTATTTTGGTTTGGGCTGGGGATTGATGGTCCAAGTCCGACTTTCCCCAATTCTTTTCCTTTCCTTTTAATTTCTAAAATTCTAATAAAATAAAATACAAACCTAGATTAATCATAAAACCAAATTAACTTAAAATACTAATAATAATTATCACAAACACTTAAATACCAAATCACACAATTGAAAAATAAAAACACAAACCTGGTTTTTCCTTCATTTTACTTTTTACCTAAAATTATAAAATTAAATCCTAAACACAAATGCTATATATTTTTGTATTTTTTTATTAATTGATGAAATAAACATGCACACACACAAATATAAACAATAACTGAAAATATCACAAAAATTCACAAAATTGCATACAAAGGAAAAATTATTTTATTTTGAATTTATTGGGAGTAATTCGTGTAAGGCAAAAATCACGTGCTCACAATCACTTGGGGCAATTTGTGAAGGTCTTCTTCCACATAACCCCTTAGGTAAGTAATCTTTAACTAATTTTCTTCCATTTCTACTAACACCCATTAGATTTTTAGGCTAAAACATGTGATTTAAGGGTAAAAAAGTAGGGATTGAGTAGAGTTAGGGCTTTTCAATTTAATTGCGATTTAGACCTCGTTTTGGGATCGGATTCTGGAACAAATTATATATTTGGACTCGTGGGTGAATGAGTGAATTTATTTTGGTCTGAGCCTCGAGTTTCGACCAAACGGGCCCGGGGTTAGTTTTTGGATTTTTGGAAAGAATGATTTATTAAGAATTGGGTTCGTATGATTTAGCATTTATTGATATATTGAAGTCATTATTGTATAGATACAATTGATTTAGAGCTAAATTCGGGAGGAAAGGCGGTTATTGAGGATTGATTTAATCGTGGAAGTTTGAGGTTAGTGTTTGGTCTAACCCTAGCTTGAGGGACTAGAAGTTGAGTCTTGTTTGCTAATTGCTACTTGTTGAGTACGGCGTATAGGCATGTTGACGAGTATCTATACGTTAGTGTCGAGTATGACCGTGAGTCTTACATTGATAGTTGTTGTTTTCTTAAACGACACTTCAGACGTTTTAGATTGATGATTCTTGATATTGAGTAGAGGTTTGGTTTATTCTTGTAGACTTTATTTATGCTTGAGTTCTGATATTAATCGAGCTGAGTAAGAAATGAGCTAGGATTTGGTTACAGCCGACTCTCCCTTGCCGGGAGGGTTATTTTGATATTGTTGTTCCCTTGCCGGGAAATTATTAATATATAGCTTTGTTTTCCTTACCGGAAACTTGTCGTGACTTTGTGTTGATTTGAAATGGGAGCGGGCGGTACGCCTACCACGAGATTTGATGAAATGGGAGCGGGTGGTACACCTACCACAAGATATTGATTGAAATGAGAGCGGGTGGTACGCCTACCACAAGATATTGATTGAAATGGGAGTGGGTGGTACGCCTACCACGAGATTGATGAAATGGGAGTAGGTAGTACGCCTACCACATATGAGAAATGGGATCGGGTTGCACGCCTGCAATGAGATATATACTGACAGTAAAGTTTGCTTTTATTCCCCTTTTCTGTATTAGAGTTAATTTATTGATGTTCCTTATTATGCTCCTGAATTTTCGTATTATTTGTTATCTCCGAAGCATGTTCCCTTCCCATTTAAAATGGTTATTCCCGTTATTTTCCCGCTGTAGAAGTATATATATAATTGCACAGGTTTATGTGGTAGTCCTGTATAGCTTCGTCACTTCTTCGTCGGGGGTTAGGCTAGACACTTACCAACATATGGTTTTGTTTATGCTGATACTACACTTTGTACTTTTTTGCACAGATCCAGGTACTGGAGCAGCATATGGTGTGCAACAGTAGTAGTTCGGGAGCTAGTCTTCAGTTCACGAGATTTTCGAGGTAGTCCTACAGGCGTCCGCAGGCCCGGCATCTCCTCTATCTTTAATTATGATCTATTTCCTTTTATATTCGAGACATACTTTATTTCTTGTTTCAGACAGTTGTATGTAGTAATCTTAGACAATCCGTGAATGTTGTGACACCAGTCCTGGGTAGAGGCCTATATGGATTTTCCTTATTGTTTTGGTTTAATTCGTTTAAGTCTTCCGCTAAATTATAAATTCCACTTTTGTTTAGTTATTTATCACCTGTTAATTTAATTGGTAAACATAGGTTTAAAATAAAAGTATTATGGATTCTAAATATACGGCTTGCCTAGCTTCTACGAGTAGGCCCCATCACGACTCCCGAGGGTGAAAATTTTGGGTCGTGACAAGTTGGTATCAGAGCTCTAGGTTACATAGGTCTCACAACTCATGGACAAACTTAGTAGAGTCTGAGGGATCGGTACGAAGACGTCTGTATTTATCCCCAGAGACTACATATTTAGGAAAAGTTTCACATTTGTTCTTTCTTGTCATGCGGTTTGGTTTCTCAATGGTAATTGAATTTCTACTCTGTTCTTTTGCAGATGGCGAGAACACACACTTCCTCATCTACCGATCAGCAGTCTGAGCCCTAAGTAGCTCCCACTAGGGGCAGAGGGCGAGGTCGAGGCTGTGCTAGAGGCCAAGGTAGGGGCAGAGCTCAGCCCCGAGCAGCAGCACCAGTGGCGGAGCCTCATGTTGATTTTGATGAGGAGGTTCCGGCCCCAGCAGTTTCGGTGGCCCAACTAAGGTCCTAGAGGGATTTATTGCTACCCCAGTTCTTCAGGACCCTTTGGTTCGATTGGTGGGCCTCATGGAGAGTGTTACTGGAGCAGGTTTGTTCCCTGTAGCACCAGCCACTTCTCAGGCTGGAGGAGGGGCCCAGACTCCTGCTACTAGTACTCTGAAGCTGGTAGCTCCCCAGGTTCAGACTCCAGCAATTTAGCTACTTGGAGCAGCTCAGCCGGGTGTGGTAGCCCAGGCCGGTGATAGAGCAGCTATGTCTACCGATGCTTTATGGAGATTGGATAGGTTCACCAAGATTTTCCCTACTACCTTTAGCGGTGCATCTACCGAGGATCCTCAGGATTATTTGGACAGCTTTCACGAGGTTCTTCGGAACATGGGTATTGTTGAGACCAATGGGGTTGATTTCGCTACATTCCGGTTGTCTGGATCCGCCAAGACTTGGTGGAGGTATTTTTGTTTAGATAGACCAGCAGGATCTCCAGCCTTGACCTCGGAGCAGTTCACGCATATATTTCTGGAGACATTTCTCTCTATTACACAGCGAGAGGCCTATCGGATGCAGTTCGAGCGTCTCCATCAGGGATCCATAACAGTCACCCAGTATAAGACCAGGTTTATTGATTTGGCTCGCTATGCTCTTGTTATACTTCCCACTGAGAGGGAGAGAGTGAGACGGTTTATTGATGGACTCATTCAGCCTATTCGCCTCTAGATGGCTAGGGAGGCTGGGAGTGAGATATTCTTTCAGGAGGCGGCCAATGTGGCCCGGAGGATTGAGATGGTATTGTCATAGGGGATGGTCACAGGGCAGATAAGAGACCCCGTCAGTCAGGCTGATTCAGTGGTCCTCATTCGGAGGCAGAGATTCGTATGATAGGGGTCAACCTTCTAGGCCTTTCCAGTCAGCCCTCCAGGTTTCTCACGGTTCTTCTAGTAGTCATGGTACTCAGACGCAGTATTCCGATCAACAGTCTTTCAATGCACCACCATCACCTATTAGTGCACCACCGCTTCAGAGTTTCCAGGGTCATCATCCCTAGCAGCCGAGGGCTTGTTTTACTTGTGGTGACACGAGGCATATTGCTAGGTATTGCCCTCGCGCGCCAGGTGGCTCTCAGCATTAGAGTTCTCGTGCCATGGTTCAGGCACCAGGTGTTCCACAGCCCACGCAGCCAGCTAGAGGTGGGGGTAGATGTACTAGAGGTGGAGGTAGAGGTCATAGAGGTGGAGCTCGGACTGCCAGAGGTAGAGGCCAGCCAATAACAAATCGACCTAGGGATATGGTTCAGGGTGGTGGGGCCCAGCCCCGCTGTTATGCTCTTCAAGCTAGACCCGAGGCTGAGGCTTCAGATGCAGCCATTATAGGTACAGTTCTGGTTTGTGATAGAGATGCTTCAGTGTTATTTGATCCAGGGTCTACGTATTTGTATGTATCATCTTATTTTGCACCGTTCCTGGTCATGCCTAGTGATCCATTGAGTGTTCCTGTTTATGTGTCTACACCGGTGGGTGATTCTATTATGGTCGATCGAGTCCATCATTCTTGTATTGTGGTGATTGGAGGCCTTGAGACTCATGTGGATTTTGTTGCGGATAGACTGGTTATCACCTTACTACGCTATCTTGGACTGTCATGCCAAGACTGTGACCTTAGCTTTGCCAGGTATGCCTCGCTTTGAGTGGAGAAGTACTCCAGGTCATTCTACCCGCAGTTTTATCTCATATGTGAAGGCTCGGTGTATGGTCAAGAAGGGGTGTTTGGCCTATTTGGCTTATGTTCACGATTCCAGTGCTGAGGTTCCTTCTATTGATTCTGTGCCCATTGTTCAGGAGTTTCCTGATGTTTTCCCTTCAAACCTGTCGGGTATGCCGCCCGACAAGGATATTGATTTTTGCATTGATGTGGCTCCGGGCACTCAGCCTATTTCTATCCCGCCATATCGTATGGCCCTGCCGGAATTGAAAGAGTTAAAGGACCAGTGCAGGATTTGCTTGAGAAGGGTTTTATTAGACCTAGTGTTTCACGTTAGGGTGCGCCGGTGTTATTTGTCAAGAAGAAGGATGGGTCAATGAGAATGTGTATTGATTACAGGAAATTGAACAAGGTAACGATCAAGAATAAGTATCCGCTGTCGAGGATTGATGATTTGTTCGACCAGCTTCAGGGTGTCAGGGTATTTTCCAAGATTGACTTGCAATCTGGCTACCATCAGTTGAGGATTAGAGCATCTGATGTCCCTAAGACAACTTTTCGCACTCGGTACGGACATTATGAGTTCTTGGTTATGTCATTCAGGTTGACAAATGCCCCAGCAACCTTCATGGACTTGATGAACCGAGTGTTCAGGCCTTATTTGGATTCATTCGCGATGTATTCATTGATGATATATTGATATATTCCTGCACCCAAGAGGAGCACGAGCAGCACCTTAGAGTGGTTCTTCAGACACTGAGCGGTAGTAAGTTATATGCTAAGTTCTCGAAGTGTGAATTCTGGTTGGGTTCAGTTGCATTTCTGGGTCATATTGTATCAATAGAGGGTATTCAGGTGGACCCAAAGAAGATTGAGGCAGTCAAGAACTGGCCTAGACCAGCATGAGCTACAGAGATTCTGAGTTTCTTGGGGTTGGCAGGCTACTATCGTCGATTTGTGGAGGGGTTTTCATCTATTGCAACCCCGATAACCAGATTGACCCAGAAGGCTGCCTAGTTTAGGTGGTCGGAGGAGTGTGAGGCGAGCTTTCAGAAGCTCAAGACAGCTCTGACTACGACACCGGTATTGGTTTTGCTCACAGGTTCAGGGCCTTATACAGCCTATTATGATGCTTCCAATTTTGGGCTTCGAGCAGTGTTGATACAGGATGGAAAGGTTATTGCTTATGTTTCGAGGCAGTTGAAGATTCATGAGAAGAACTATCTGGTTCATGATTTGGAGTTGGCAGCCATTGTTCACGCATTAAAGATTTGGAGGCATTATCTGTACGGCGTAGCATGTAAGGTGTTCACGGACCACAAGAGTCTTCAGTATTTGTTCAAGCAAAAGGAGCTGAATTTGAGGCAGAGAAGGTGGTTAGAGTTGTTGAAAGACTATGATGTCACCATTCTATATCATCGGGGAAAGGCCAATGTGGTGGCCGGTGCTTTGAGTAGGAAGTCAGCCAGTATGGGCAGTCTTGCATATATTCCAGTCGGTGAGAGGCCGCTTGCTTTGGATGTTCAGGCTTTAGCCAATCAGTTTGTGAGAATGGACATTTTTGAGCCTAGTCGTGTGTTAGCTTGCACGGTCGCTCGTTCTTCATTATTGGAGCGTATCCGTGATCAACAGTTGGATGGTCCCCATTTGTGTGTCCTTAGAGACACGGTGCAGCATGGAGGTGCCAGGCAGGTTACCTTGGATGATGATGGAGTCTTTAGATTTCAGGGTCGAGTATGTGTGCCTAATGTGGATGGGCTCCGAGAGTTGATTTTGGGGGAGGCCCATAGTTCCCAATATTCTATTCATCCGGGCGCCGCGAAGATGTATCAGGATTTGCGGCAACATTATTGGTGGCATAGGATGAAGAAAGATATCATTGCATATGTGGCTCGGTGTTTGAATTGTCAGCAGGTTAAGTATGAGCATCAGAGGCCTGGTGGCTTATTTCAGAGGATCAAGCTTCCCGAGTGGAAGTGGGAGCGGATCACTATGGGCTTTGTTACTGGACTTCCATTGACTCGGAAGAAGTTCGACGCATTTTAGGTTATTGTTTATAGGCTGACCAAGTCAGCACATTTCATTCCTGTGGCACTCTCCTATTCTTCTAAGAGGTTGGCTGAGATCTACATTCGGGAGATTGTTCGCCTTCATGGTGTGCTCGTATCTATTATTTTAGATCAGGGTACGTAGTTAACCTCACGCTTCTAGAGAGCAGTTCAGCGAGAGTTGGAACACGGGTTGAGTTGAGCACAACATTTCATCCCCAGACGGACGACCAGTTAGAGCGGACTATTCAGATTTTGGAGGATATGCTCCGAGTTTGTGTTATTGACTTTGGAGGTTCGTGGGATCAGTTCTTGCCTTTAGCAAAGTTTGCCTACAACAATAGCTACCAGTCGAGCATCTAGGTGGCTCCTTATGAGGCTTTATATGGTAGGCGGTGTCGGTCTCCGGTTAGATGGTTTGAGCCGGGAGAGGCTCAGTTGTTGGGTACGGATCTGGTTTAGGAGGCCTTGGACAAGGTCAGTATCATTCAGGATAGGCTTCGTTTAGCATAGTCCAGGCAAAAGAGCTATGCAGACCGCAAAGTTTGAGATTTGGCTTTTATGGTTGGTGAGCGGGTATTGCTTCGAGTGTCGCTTATGAAAGGCGTGATGATGTTTGGGAAGAAGGGCAAGCTTAGCCCTAGGTTTATTAGTCCGTTTGAGATTCTTGATCGAGTGGGAGAGGTGGCTTATAGACTTGCTTTGCCGCCAAGCTTATCTGTTGTGCATCCGGTGTTTCATGTGTCCATGCTTCGGAGGTATCACGGTGATCCATCCCACGTTTTAGATTTCAGCACTGTCCAGTTGGACAGGGACTTGTCCTATGAGGAGGAGCCGGTAGCTATTCTAGACCGGCAGGTTCGTCAGTTGAGATCCAAGATTTTCCCTTCTGTTTGTGTTCAGTGGAGAGGTCAGCCTGCTGAGGCATCGACCTGGGAGTCCGAGTTTGATATGCGGAGCCGTTATCCTCATCTTTTTCCTGACTCAGGTACTTCCTTCTTATGTCCGTTCGAGGATGAACGGTTGTTTTAGAGGTGGAGAATGTGATGACCGTTTCACTTGTTTTAAATTGAATTCTATAACTCCAAGGCCTTGAAAACCTTATTTAGAGTCACCTTGATTTGCGTGCACAGTCCGGGCGCATAGCTGGAAAGCTTATATATGAAATTCTGTGAAAAATGCTAAGTTTTGATATTAAAATGAATAAATTTGACTTTGGTTATTATTTTGGGTAAACGGACTCGGACCTGTGATTCGATGGTCCTAAAGGGTTTGTAAGAAACTATGGGACTCGGGCGTATGCCCGGAATCGAATTCCGAGGTCCCGAGCCCGAGTGATGAATTTTTAAGTGAAATTGTTTTCTGAAAATGTTTAAGGAAATTTGAAATGAAATTTGGTTAAAAACCTATCGTATCGGGCCCGTATTTTGGTTCTGGTGCCCGGTACATGTCTTATATATGTTTTAAGTCATTCCTGTGAAAGTTCGTTGAAAACGGACGTCGTTTGACGAGATTCGGACTTAAAGTCCTAAAGTTGGAACACAATGAAATTTGAGGAAAAACTCTTGATTTTGAGGTTTGATTCATTGTTTTTGATATTATTTTGGTGATTTGATCGCACGGATGAGTACGTATGACGTTGTTGAGTTATCACCTGTGTTTGGTTAGGAGGGCTCGGGAATGTTTCAGAGGTGTTTTGGAGTGGTTTTGGCCTTGTAAAAATTGCAGGTTTTCTGCAGTGAGTGCATAGGGAATTTTTTCTTCGCATTCGCGTGGCCTCACTCACGAACGCGTAAGGAAAAATTCCCAGGTGCATAATTCCTTCCTTACGAATGCAAGAACTGGGACGCGAACACGAAGCTCAGGGGGGAGACCCTTCGCGAATGCGGCCCGTTACTTGCGAACGCGTAGGGTACAGGGGGAAGGGGTCACCAGTTGTTCTACGCGAACGCGTCCGTGCTTGCGCGAATGCAAGGCTCCAGGAGAATTACTCTCCTCGAACGTAATCCCCTGTCCGTGAACGCGAAGGCCAAGAAGCCTGACCTATCATGAACGCGAAGGGAAAATTCGCACAGTCATTCTTAAAACCCCCAAAACAGAACCATTACGGGATTATACCAAAAATTTCTTCACTTCTTCATTTCAACATCACTTGGGGCGATTTTCGAAGGGCTTCTTCCACACTACCTCTTAGGTAAGTAATCTTTAACGAGTTTTCTTCCATTTCTACTAACATCCATTAGATTTCTAGGCTAAACATGTGATTTAAGGGTAGAAAAGTAGGGATTGGGTAGAGTTAGGGCTTTTCAATTTAATTGCAATTTGGACCTCGTTTTTGGGTCGGATTCTAGAACAAATTATATATTTGGACTCATGGGTGAATGAGTGAATTTATTTTGGTCCGAGCCTCGAGTTTCGACTAAGCTGGCCCAGGGTTAATTTTTGGATTTTTGAAAAAAATGATTTATTAAGCATTGGGTTCGTATGGTTTAGCATTTATTGATGTATTGAAGTCATTATTGTATAGATAAAATTGATTTGGAGCCAAATTCGAGAGGAAAGGCGGTTATTGAGGATTGATTTAATCGTGGAAGTTTAAGGTAAGTGTTTGGTCTAACCCTAGCTTGAGGGACTAGGAGTTGAGTCTTGTTTGCTAATTGCTACTTGTTGAGTACGGAGTATAGGAATGGTAACGAGTATCTATACGTTGGTGTCGAGCATGACCGTGAGTCTTAAATTGATAGTTGTTGTGTTCTTAAACGACACTTCGAACGTTTTAGATTGATGATTCTTGATATTGAGTAGAGGTTTGGTTTATTCTCGTGGACTTTATTTATGCTTGAGTTCTGATATTAATCGAGATGAGTAAGAAATGAGCTAGGATTTGGTTATAGCTGACTTTCCCTTGCCGGGAGGGTTATTTTGATATTTTTGTTCTCTTGCCAGGAAATTATTAATATATTGCTTTGTTTTCCTTACCGGAAACTTATCGTGACTTTTTGTTGATTTGAAATGGGAGCGGGTGGTACGCCTACCACGAGATTTAATGAAATGGGAGCGGGTGGTACGCATACCACAAGATATTGATTGAAATGGGAGCGGGTGGTACGACTACCAAAAGATATTGATTAAAATTGGAGCGGGTGGTACGCCTACCACGAGATTTGATGAAATGGGAGCGGGTGGTACGCCTACCGCGGAAACATTAAGAAATGGGATCGGGTTGCACGCCTGTAACGAGATGTGTACTGACAGTGAAGTTTGCTTTTATTCCCCTTTTCTGTGTTAGAGTTAATTTATTGATGTTCCTTATTATCCTCCGGAATTTCTGTATTATCTGTGTTGATACCCAATTTTTCCCTATGTATTTTTATACTCAAAATACTTTCAAAATAGCACGTATATGCATATGCAAGCATCCTCAAAGGTTTTGGTATTTTTTCCAAATTTTTAAAGATTTTTAAAACCAATTTATGGCCTATTTTGCACTATAAAATCCAATAATTATTCTCAAAACTTGTCATTTTGGTGAATAATTTATTTTATTCTCACATTTACGCAAAAATATAATTTACATGATTTTTATATAATTTTACAAGTCCATTTGGTATTTTTAAACTAAAATTGCATGAAATTGCAATTTTAGCCTATTTCTCGATTTAATGGCATTTTCAATCACAAAATCATTCCCAATATTTTTAAATTAATACTTACATATTGTTTATTAAATCAGTATTTTTAATTTTTTTTTTTGAACATCATTTACTATTTTTATAAATTCAAAATGGGGAAAATTGGCTATTTAAATTGTAGCCTCTTTACTTTCAATTATAGCCCAAATTAAACCCAAATACCAGCCCAATTTACCCCCTAATTAAACGACCCAATCCCATCAATTACCCAACCTAGACCCAATCAAATAAACCCACCGGTCGGCCTTTTAATCTAGGCCGTTGATCACTTTGATCAACGGCCATGATCCTCCCTTTCCTTTTTAATTCACCAGCCCACCCCTAACCCTAATCATTCTAATCAGACAGCCGCCCTTGTATCCCCCTCGTCTCTCAAAATTCTCTCAACTACCCTCCGAAACCCTAGCCCCCTTCACCGGTCTCCGACCTTATTTCACCGGAAACTATGGCTTCTCAGACCCTGAGCAGCCTGTACCTACCCCCACATACCTCTATGCTCTTTTTGCTCGAGGTTTCAGAGTCCGACTTTAAAGACCCCGGCTCAAAATCTTTCCGATTCAAGTTCGATGGCCCTTTCCGGCTCATCTCCGGCGAGTCCTAGCCCTGTGAGTTCATCTCCGACTCAGGACCAACCCATTCCAGGCCTTTCTCATTTTTTAGGGTTTTCTCTGAAACCCTAAGCCCTCGAGGTTTTCTTTGTTTCTCTCTAAGATCTGCTTTAGATCCGTGCTATTTTCTAAGATTTTAAAGTATTTTTCACATCTTTTCGATTTTTTGTTTTCAAAACTGTTCATCTTCTTAAAACTTAGGGTTTCCGTGATTTTTTACTCGTTCTACTGCTATCTCTTACTATATTTTTACTTTGCTATAATTCCTAAGTGTTTTCACTATGATTTCTGCGTATTTTTCTCCTATGGTTTCCGAGTAATTTCTTTACTATTTTTTTTCTTTACTTAGATTTCCATGAATGTTTGTGTTCTTTGGACTCCCTGAGTTTGTTCTTGCCTGATTTTCTATGCTTTCGTCTTTACCTTTGACTTGTGGAAGAAACCCTAGATTTTGGGGTTTTCAAACCTGCTTGTGTACGAGTATTTTGTTTGTTGCCTGTTTGATTTCAAAACCCTAAATCTTCTAAACTCGTCACATGTTCCTGATTCTTGCTAAGCCTTGCAAGACCTTTTGATTTCATCCATGACTATGTTCTTCTACTTTTGATTGCATGACCACTCTGTTTGTTTAATTCTAGCCTCGTATGTTTAAAGTTAGGCACTCTTTATAGTCAGACCTTTCTCTTTCAAAAAAAAAAAAACAACCCTAATTTTGGGGATTGATTTCAGACCACCATTATGTGAGCTTATTTGATTCTTTCCTCGTCTAATTTGGACCAATTTTCTGACTTAATTCATTATTAAGTTCGAATCTTTAATTCCTTAATTTACTATGTGATTGATTGATTTTACCCTTACCTTATTTATCTAACCGTGTATTTTTAAAAGCTTCTCCTATGTATTTACCCTTTACTACACAATGTGTTCTTGATTTTCTTTCCTTAAAAACAACTCTGCCCTCTCCTATTCAAATTCGAATTCCTTAATTAAAGAAGTTCCCTTCGTCTGATTGATTATGATTGATACTAAACTATCTCTTGCCTTGATTACCTGCATGTTTTCAACTATAAACACTTCACCTCTTTTCTTTAGAAGGAGGAGAACGAACAACTGAGTTCAAAAACACACACACACTCAAAGCCCTCTCTTCTTTACTATTACTTGTGCTATTGTTCTGACTAGCCGGCTGAAAGCCAAGGCTAGACTTTGGAATCTCTTTTGCTTTCCTCAAGTGTTTGCTGAAGGGTTTCTGGCTGTTTTACTGCTCTATTTATTCTGTTATTTGGAACTTGCAACTGGTAGGTTTCTATAATTTAAATACTGTTTCCCAAAACTATGTGTTTACTTCTCCCTTTTACATAACCTATCACTACATGTTTTCTTGCATTGTGTGACTATTCATTAGTCTGTTAAGCCTTTCTTCATGCTTCTGCATCTTTAAAGTGATATTATGCTCTTCTTATGTGAATGCTTTCATGTGATCCTATTCCCTTAACCCCCTTTTATGTATGAGTATTGGTTCTAGGCTGAGGTTAGCACCCTATTGCTATCCTTGAACTGGGACCAGGTTCTCTTGAACCTTTACTCAAATCAGTCCCATTCCCTTAACTCCTTTATGTGTTGAGCCTTGACTAGGGTCTGGTGGTGCCCTAATCACCACCCAGACCCCT
>MU751262.1:8853-23891 GCA_026770625.1 Nicotiana glauca
TACAACATCAGCCTCTCGGGCACAGCACTCCATTAACAAATAACACCAGGGTGTCTGGTAAACAGTGCAAGAAGTAGCATGGATGCCAATGATATGAGTGCTGAATGTCATGACAACATTACAAAATAAGAACAAATGCATGAGTGCAATGCAATGCATATAACGGTACACTCTAGTACCCGTTGCGGCGTGCAGCTCGCTCCATTTATTTATCGTCGACGGTGCTCACTGGGGGTGTGTACAGACTCCGGGAGGGGCCCCTTACGGCCCAAGCGTAATGTCAAGCCATCTCGTGGCATCAATCAAATCCTGGCCAGTCATTGTTACCTGTGCAAGTGAATACCCGCACTCACTATGGGTGTGCAGACTCCGGAGGGGCTCCTACAGCCCAAGCGCAATACACTGGTCCGTCAATGTTACCTGAC
This sequence comes from Nicotiana glauca, assembly GCA_026770625.1. Classification (NCBI taxonomy): domain Eukaryota; kingdom Viridiplantae; phylum Streptophyta; class Magnoliopsida; order Solanales; family Solanaceae; genus Nicotiana; species Nicotiana glauca. The sequence goes on from MU751262.1 coordinate 9,279, forward strand.
CGGTCAGCCAATGTTACCTGACCAATTTATATCATACAATGCCATTGTTACCATTGTTTCAAGCCATATCATACAGTGTCATTTTCAAGTCACTACTACGGCGTGCAGCCCGATCCATGCACAGTCCAGAAAACATTATAAACCCCTTGGGTATTTATAAAACAGTAATTCTCATCCCGAAATAATATTTAAAGTATACTTTGAGTTTTCAAAACTTAGAAGTATAGTTGAGTTTGCAAAACAGTATTTGAAACCTTGGATTGAAGCTAAATGATATGCAAGATATGCTAAAACAGAAATCTCAATTCCCGAAGGATTCACATAGTTGGCACGAAGCCCAAACATAGCAATCAGTCCAAACTATGATGATAACAAGTAGTTTCAGTCAACTACACAGTAAAAATCAACAATCGGGACGGACCAAGTCACAGTCCCCAACGGTGCTCTACCCCACGCTCATATCCGGCATACAGGTCACCTCAATACAGTAATACGATATGCAAATCTGGGGTTTCAAACCCTCAGGATATCATTTACAAGTATTACTCACCTCGAACTGGTGAAATTCCTCGCTCGCGATGACTTTGCCCCTCAAATTGGCCTCCATGCGCATCGAATCTTACCAAAAACAGAGCGAATACATCACAATATACCAATGGGACAACACCCAATCGAAAACAATCGAAATATAGCAAAAATCTCGAAACTAGCAAAACCCGAGCCCCGGGACCGCTTCTCCAAAAATTACGAAACTTATATTACCGGATTCTTCGTCTCGCCACGAGTCCATACATACCAAGAACTCCCAAATCCGAGCTCAAATGAACTATCAAATTCCAATTTGAAATTGTCAAAAACTCAAGCCCTAGTTCATAATTTTTGGCTCAATTTCCATGAATTTCTAGACCAATTTCACAATATAATCATGTTTTAAGACCAAGATTCTTACCTCACGTCGATTCCTCTTGAATCCCTCTGAAATTCCCGTCCAAAAGCTCCCAAGGACGTTCAAATATGGAGGAAAATAGCTTAACTCGCGGAACAAAATGACACTTTAAAACCTTTTCTGCCCAGGCCTTTTTTCGCTTTTGCGGCTCCCATTTCGCTTCTGCGACTTTTGCTCCTGTGGAATTCCTCCGCTTCTGCGGAGCTTTACTAATAGACCGTAACCGCTTTTGCGGTCAATACTCGCTTCTGCGAACATCGCTTATGCGGTTCCCCAACCGCTTTTGCGGTTTCTCCCAAAATGCCAGGCCGCTTCTGCGGTCCAAAATCGCATCTGCGATGCCCGCTTTTGCGGAAACCCCTCCGCTTCTGTGGAAATTGCCCAGGCCCTCAGAACCGCTTTTACGATCTCTTAGCCGCATCTGCGGAACCACTTCTGCGGCTCCTTTTCCGTTGATGTGGAAATACCAGAAGCCAGGTGCACCAGACTTGCAACAAACATCAAGATTCTCCGTTTAACCACCCGAAATCACTCCGAGGCCCCCGGGACCTCAATCAATAGCACCAACACACCCAAGACCTTATTCAAACTTGTTCCGATCATCAAAACACTATCGTTAACATCAAAATCATCAATTTTCACCAAATCAAAGCCTAAGTTCTTCAAGAACTTCCGAAATGCATTTTCGATCAAAAATCCAACCAAACGATGTCTGAATGACCTGAAAATTTGCACACATATCCAAAATCACCTAACGAAGCTATTGCAACTCTTGAAATTCCATTCCTACCCTTGGATTAAAATCTCACCTATCAATCGAAATTTGCTAAAATTCCAACTTCGCCAATTCAAGCCTAATTCTACACCGGACATCCAAATTCATTTTCGATCGCACTCCTAAGTCACAAATCATCCCCCTGAAGCTAACCAAATCACCAGAATTCATATCCGAGCCTTCTAACTATATAGTCAACTTCCGGTTGACTTTTTCCAAAATAAGCTTCCTTCTAAGAGGCTAAGTGCCTCATTTCCAACTAAAACCAACTCAATTCTATCCGATTCATTCAAATACTGATATTGAAGCATAGAACAACATAATATGGGGAAAACGGGGCGGTAACTCACGTGACAACGGGCTGGGTCATCACAATAATATGCCAAGTCCAGAAGCTCCTTTCAAGTAATACAAATTTTGTTCCAAAGCTGCCCAATGTTTAACCGTTGGTGCAGACATGAACTGGCTAACAACACTTATCGAAAAAGAAATATCTGGATGAGTCACAGTAAGGTAGTTTAGTTTCCCAACTAACCTCCTGTATCTCTCTGGATCGTCAAATGGATCACCATCATCTTTCATAATATGCACATTAGAAAACATTGGAGTACTGCAAGGTTTAGCTGCCAACTTTTTAGTTTCTGCAAGCAAGTCAAGAATGTACTTTCTCTGAGACAAAAGAATTTCCTTCTTGCTTATATTTACTTCTACTCCCAAAAATTATTTCAACTGACCCAAGTCCTTTGTATGAAACCTAGTATGCAAAAAAGACTTGAGGGAAGAAATCCCAGCATAGTCACTTCCTGTGATAACAATATCATCAACATATACAACGAGGAGAATAGTGCTAGCTACTGATTTCTGATAGAAGACTGAGTGATCGCACTTACTCATTTTCAACCCAAACTCCTGAACTACCTCACCGAACTTGCCAAATCAAGCTCGTGGACTCTGCTTCAAGCCATACAAGGACTTCTTCAAATAACAGACTTTCCCATACTCCCCCTGAGCAACAAAGACCGGGAGGTTGCTCCATATACACTTCCTCTGAAGATCACCATGAAGGAACACATTCTTGATATCCAACTAATGTAAAGGCCAATTCTCGGACGCATCTAGAGAAATAAATAAGCGGACAGAAGTGAGTCTGGCAGCTGGGGAGAAGGTGTCAGAATAATCTGCCCCATAAGTCTGAGCATACCCTTTCGCCACAAGTCTGGCCTTAAGGCTTGCCACAGAACCATTTGGATTAACTTTTATGGTAAAGACCCACTTGCATCCTACAAGTTTCTTTCCCTTTTGTAAATATACCAAATCCCATGTGTGGTTGTCCTCTAAAGCATGTATTTCCTCAAACATTGCATCAAAACATTCGGGATAATTCAAAGCCTCCTTCATTGTTTTGGGTACGGAGATGGAGTCTAGAGAAGCAATCATAGATCTAGACGTAGAGGATAAGTGGTCATAGGAAACAAAGTTAGCAACAGAATATGTCGATTTGCAAGTACGTGTACCTTTGTGAAGAGTAATAGGAAGATCAATAGGAAAATCAAGGTTATCTGGAGGATCATGCAAAGAAGAATCAGATGATGCAAGAACTAGTACGGGACATGTATCATTTGCCTCTCGCCTCCGCGAATAAACTTGAACAATTGGAGGTCTTGCTGGAGCAGGTAATGAAGGCATAATAGTCGATTGGTGCTCAATAGAAGAATTGGGAGATCGAAAGTATCATCTGATTGTTCTATCAAAGTACAGGTAACCTGATATACTAGCCACTCATTTTCCTCCCCCTGGCTTGTAGAAATGGGAGGTGCATAGAAGAATGGTGTAGTCTTTAAAAATACCATATTAGTTGACACTAAATAATTGCCAAGCTCAGTAGAATAACATCGATACCCCTTCTGAAGGCGAGAATAGCAAACACACTTCACAGCCTTGAGATCCAACATGGTAAGAGATAGTCGAACATCTCGAACATAACATGTGCTTCCAAACACCTTAGGTTCCACCGAAAATAATGACTTATTCGGATAGAGAACACTATAAGTCACATTACCACCGAGTAAACTAGATGGCATGCGATTAATCAGAAAACAAGCCGCATAAATTGTATCAGCCCAGAACTGTTTAGGAACCTTTATTTGGAACAAAAGTGCTCGAGCTGTATCAAGTAGATGCCGATTCTTCTTCTCAGCAACTCCATTTTGAGAGGGTGTATCAACTCATAAAGACTTATGTAATATACCATGTTGTCTCATGTAGGACTGAAATAACTCTGACATGTATTCTTTAGCATTATCACTCCTTAGAGCACATACTGAAGCATTGAATTGAGTTTTGACTTCAACACAAAAGGCAGAAAAATGAGTAAACACTTCAGATCGGATCTTCATAAACTAAATCCAAGTCATTTGAGAAAAATCATCTATAAAAGTGACAAAATACTTATGCCCAGTTTTTGAAACAATCAGACATAGTCTCCAAACATCAGAATGGACCAACTCAAAAGCTGACTCAGCTCGCGTATTAACCCTTAGACTTAACGAGATGAGATGGTGTTTTGCAAATCGACATGACTCACAATCCAATGATAAAATATTCTAAAACTGAGGATAGAGCTTCTTTAACAAAGGCAAAAAGGGATGTCCAAGTCGACAATTTGCTTCAAAAGGAGACACGATACTAGAGAATGCAACAGACTGTGACTTCCATTTATCAAGAATATAGGGATCACCAGATATATATCCTTTACCAATAACCTTCATTGTCTTAAGATCTAAAAACAAACAATGATCGGGAAATAATGCAACACAACAATTAAAGTCTTTGGTAATTTTACTAACAGAAATCAAGTTAAAGGCCAAGCGAGGTAGACTTAATACAAATGACAGGGTAATAGAGGAAGTTGGTTTAATAGTCCCAGATCCAACACTGCTACAAGTTGATACATCAGCTACAGTAACCGTAGAGGGTGCTTTATGTGAGCGAAAGCTAGAAAAAATATTTGGATTACCTGTCATGTGATTTGTAGCACCAAAATCGATCACCCATTTATTGGAATAGGTGATAAGACATATTTTATTTGACCCAGCAAAGGCAGTAACTAAAGAAGATTCCTTAATTGATTTATGATATTGAAGGAATTTTAGAAACTCATCAGAAATCAAGATTGTTGGATTATGAGTTGTTGCATTATTATTCTTTACCATCATTTTTCTTTCCTTTCAATAACAAACTGATTAAATTAATAGAGGTCCTCGAAGCTAAAAGATACTCAAACAGATCCTGGTAGATAGAAATCAACACTCTATTTAACATGATTCAACTTTAATAATCCACTCAACCAAATCAGAAAACCAAACGAATTTGTCCCCAACTCAAACAAAATTAGAGACCAACAAAGTTTCTGATAAGGAAAGATCCAATAGACAATATCAAGTCACTAATCGATCACCATAGTGAGTCAAAATTAAAGATGCAAGCTTCTCACATAGGCAGCCTCCAAGAAAAATACCACAAAATTAAAGAAATTGAATAACCAATAAACCAAACTCAAACCTGACCAAATAAAGTGAGAATATGATCTGGTGAGGTTGTTCTTTGCCAAAATGTGGTTCTATGATCAGAGAACCACCACTAGTCAACTGGAAATGTCAAAAAGACCTCAGATTAGCTTCCAACCAAGAAATTTCCTGCAGTGGATTCGACTCAACTCCGGTGAGTAGTAGACCTGCTCTGATACCATGTAAAGTATAGAGACAATAGAGAAATCTCTCTTGTATTGTATTCAAGAAATAACAAGTATATATACAAGTACATAGAGCCTTAACTATGGAAAGAATCAAAAAGGAAATCCTATAAATCTGCCGTGAATCCCTATAATTATGCTAGCTATGTATATTACATAGGATTATATCTACATTCATTATCTAACAATCAAAAATGAAAATCATAATGTATATGCCTATACATTTATATAAATTGTAAAATTTGTGTATATTAGGGTCCTTTAAAATATTCACCTCGATATCTTCATTCTTAAACAAGAAAAAAAAATATGAAAAAACACGACATGATTCTTTTGAAGAATTATGGAGATAGAATGTTAAAGTGGTGTATGATAGACTTTAGGTGGCTTTCATTAGTTTAGAACATGGGAAAATAAACAAGTCGAAAGGCCAAAAAATCTATGGAAAAGTATAAACGATAAGAATAATATAAGAGAACTCACGGCCATTTATACATTTTGAACCCACTTGAACCATCAGACCAAGGAACTACCTTTGTCAAGCGGGTTCAGCGGCCTTTACTTTGTAGGAGGTATTCTCTTAGAAAGATAATTTGCACATAAAAATAGTTAAAAAAAATTACGAAGCGGGTTCAACTGAACCCCTTGAACCAACAAGGGTCGGCCCCTGCGTCTAGTGCTTGATGAGAGTGTTGGCTTTGAGTGACCATCACTTGCCACATCGCCTAGAAGTGTGTTTTCTGTATTCTGCAATCTTCTTGGATGATAAATTCATTTTTGTGAATAGACTTTTGAAATTATGGGCAACCAATGGATTTTTTGAAGGCATGAGAGATGAATAAAATCGAAGAAGTAGTGGAAAAATGTTTAAAAGATCCCATACATAGAAGTTCAATTTTCATCCACCATTTGAGGATGGAAAATTCAATATCCTCAACTCCTAAATTTGTCAGTGTAAATCTAAGTTCCTTTTCTCCACACAGTTCTTATTCGGGAATCGTTTAACCTGAACCAGTGGCGGATGCAACACTTAGGCAGCGGGTTCATCCAAATTTAGTATTTCTGACGCGTAGAGAATATACGTATGTTATTTTGACAAATATTCTAAACTCTTTATTTTAAAAATGTAGTGAGTCAGTCAGTGTTAAAAATCTTAATGATAGAACTCAAGTATAAATACTGAATTAGCATTTGACTAGAATACTTGCTTGTATAAGCTTGAGATCCTACATTGATGAAGTATATAGAGCGAGTCACCTTTTCCCACTTATTACAAAATTAAAAATTGTGGAGAAGTGAAGCGTTCTGTTGCTTCTTAATTATGGTAAAAATTTCCAATCGCAACACTTCCAAAATATTTCCAACTTTGAAGATAGCAGTTTAAGGGAGGGCCATACATATAAGATTCAGCTTTTAAGCAGGAGTGGATGCAGTGTGGTATTATTTGCGTGTAAAAATAATAGATATGAACCTATAACTTTAAAAATATAAGAGGTTCAATGTTAAAAAGTTTATAGTTGAACCATAGAGTTTAAACCCTGGTTCGCTTCTACAAGGAAAAAAAGGAAGAGAAAAGCAAAACCGAGTTTAGAAGTCAATAAAAGAGTGCTGGACACCAATGTCTTGTAGTTTTTAAAGTCAAGACCACTTGTAGTGTGAACAACGGGTTTCCAAGTTTACCTCTTTCCTTCCCTAAGCGATATGTTTTGATAGAAACTGTCTTTTTTAAAAAAAAAAATTAAGCTAGGGAAAAGAGGGACCTTTGGTTTTTTTTTTGTTTACTGATAAAAAATTCTCAAAAGCATCAAAACATACGAGGATCTAAAGGGTCATGGCTTATGCTGCTATTACTTCTCTTATGAGCATCATGAAGCAATCTATGGAATGTACTGGACTTACTCTTCAAGTCTTCTATGAAAACCTTGAATCCTCGAGAACTACTGTGGAGAAATCCTGCAGTTCTATAACAGGCGATCTTGAGGCATTGACAAGCTTGGAGGCTAAAATTATAGAGCTTGCATGTAGCATAGAACTTATGGTTGACTCCGAATCAAGAAAAGTTTCCTTAGCAGAAAGTGCAGTTACACAAAGAATAGATTTTTGGGAACTTCGTTTCGCCCTGAAACAAGCGGTTGGACACATTGATTCTGCAATGAACAAGTGGATAGTGATGTAGAGAAAAGGTCTAGAAGCAGAAAATATGACCCTCGCCAGCGCATTTCAACATGCCTTGGAGTCTCAGAATATGATAGTTGGCCTTGAAAATGAATTCGAGATGATGCAGGATCAACTTGCTAGAGGAGCAAGTGAATTAGAACTTGTCTCAATTGTAGGGATAGGGGTATCGGCAAGACAAATTTGGCTAACAAAATCTACAATGATCCATTCATTATGTCTCACTTTGACGTTCGTGTAAAAGCTACTGTATCACAAGAGTATCATGCGAGAAATGTAATTCTAGGCCTTCTTTCTTCTATTAGTGGAAATATGCATGAATTTTATGAGCAAGACGATGGAAAAGTAGCCGACCAATTACAGAAGCTTCTAAAAGGCAGGAGGTACTTGATAGTCATTGATGACATATGGACTTCAGGAGCTTGGGATGATATAAAACTATGTTTCCCAGACTGGAACAATGGAAGTCGAATCTACTCGGAATATGACGGTGGCTGAATATGCTAGTTCAGGTAAGCCTCCTTATCAAATGCGCGTCATGAATTTTGATGAAAGTTGGAGTTTATTGTTCAAAAAGGTCTTTGCGAAAGACAATTCCCCCCTGAATTTGAACAACTTGGTAAACAAATTGCATTAAAATGCAGAGGATTGCCTCTAGCTATTGTTGTGATTGCTGGACTTCTCTCCAAAATTGGTAAAATACTGAATGAGTGGAGAAGTATTGCCGAGAATGTAAGTATAGATCTTGACGTTCAATGCATGAGAGTGCTGGCTTTAAGTTACCATCACCTGCCACACCACCTAAAAGCGTGCTTTCTGTATTTCGCAATCTTCCCCGAGGATAAATTGATTTATGTCAATGAACTTATGGAATTATGGGTTGTGGAGGGATTTTTGAAGGTAGAAGAGACAAAAAGCATTGAAGAAGTTGCGGAAGAATGTCTAAAAGATTTATAGATAGAAGTTTAATTTTCATTCACCATTTGGGTTTTGATGGAAAAATCCAAAGTTGCGGAATGCATGATGTGACCCGTGAACTCTGCTTGAGAAAAGCTCGAAACTTAAAGTTTGTGAATGTTATGGATGGAAAGAATGATCAAAATCCATGCATTTTTCCTCTAAGAGTCGAGAGCGGATCAGTATTAAAGATGTCAATACTGAAGATATAGCTAGGTGCCATTGTAGTGAGGTCCGCTCTATTTTCATTTTTTATAGATACCTTAAGCCAGACCTACTACGTTTCAAGCTAGTGAGAGTACTAGATCTTGCTTCATTGACGTGTTTAACTTTTCCCAGTTGGATACCTGATTTAATTCACTTGAGATACCTAGCTTTAAGTCTTTATATACAGGCTTGGATTCCCTCTTCAGTAGACATTCCTCCAACAATATCTAGCCTACGTTATCTGCAAACTTTCATACTTAAGCTTGGGAATCCCAAGGCCTCGCAAAATGATCATTTCATATTACCATCAGAAATTTTGATAATGCCGCAATTGAGGCACCTCTGTTTCGACTGGAATTACATATGTTATGTTGAGCCTACAGAGAAAAGTTTCCGGGTGGAATCCTTTTTATTGTACTTGGTCAGTCTTTAGACTAATGCCCAACCTAAAGAAGTTACACATATGCGGGGTCCATCAGGACTACAGATGTAGAAGCAATGACAATGTCTTTCGGGATCTTTGCTACTTAGATCAGCTCCAAGAATTGAAATTTCAGATCAAAACAGTGTATAAAAAGGAAGAAAGAGCTGGTCATCCAAGTAGGGGAATATTGAAGAGATTTCCACCTTTGCTCCTTCCTCCATCAGATGCTTTTCCACAAAACCTTAAGAAGTTAGCTTTTAAGGGGAATTGTGTGCGGTGGAAGAATCTGAACATTGTAAGTAAGTTGCCCAAACTCGAGGCCCTTAAACTAACAAATAATGCCTGCAAAGGCAAGGAGTGGGAAATAGTTGAGGATGGGTTTCCTAGCTTCAAGTTCTTGCTACTCAAACGTTTGGAAATTCGGTATTGGAGAGCTAGTAATGATCATTTTCCATTCCTTCAACGCCTGTTTGTCAAAGATTGCTGGTGCTTGGATATAAGCAGTTGTGCACAATCTATCAGGAATTCCGCTAAGCAGATTCAACAGGACATTGAAGAAAACTATGGAGCCTCTCCGTCACAGTTAAGCTTGTAACGCATTTTTGAACTTGATCTACTTTTTAGAATTGCTATTGTGTAAATATTGGCTGATTTGCATATATAGGACACTTCGGTGCCGTTCTTCGTTTTTTTGAGCCCGCTTGCCCCGTTGGCACAACTTTAAGTTTAACAAATATTGTTCCTAAACCATGGGGCAAACGGGGGTCAAAAAATTTAAAATCATCAATTTTTAAGGTCATTGGTTGTAATTTCCTAGTGTATATTTGTGTCTCCACTTAATGAGATATAAGTAACAATTTGTAACTATCCTCTAAGGCATGAATGTTGCTCCTCAAATTTACCTGCTTATATTTCTGCAGCATACCTTGCGACAGAAGACGAAAAGCTTAAAGCCAATGGCCCTACAGAATTGGACCAACTTCCTTAAAACCTTCACACTAGAAATTGCCCTGCCTTCTCATGTAACAGTAATATTATGCATTAGTGCTTGAATGCCCAAACAAATCCATTTTAATGTACAAATAGCATTAATTTATATAGAAACAGAGATGGGGCATCACAAATGAACGTGCTTTTGTATCCTCCTCCAAGTCATTTCCCTAAGAATATTAGGAGTCGTTTGAATTAAAACCACTTTTGAGAGTTATTTACAAAACAGGCTTTGCAAAAAGAGAGCTGTTAAGAGATTGCTAGTTTTCTAAAAGTTTAGAAGTCATTCGGAAACACATTTCCAAGAGTTTGCGATAGAAATCCATAATTTGTTAAGTTGGTGAAGAAGTTGAAACCTTCTCCGTCACCCCTCTTTATCTCTTATCTTTTCCTTTTTCTTTCCTTCTTCAGTTCATTTAGACGGTTAAATGAATAATCTTTTCCTTTTTCTTTCCTTCTTTATTGTGCTTGCTACATAATTGGAGTCACAATTAGGGGTGAACATATGTCGGGTTGGTTCGGATTTTTCAATTATTAAACCAAACCAATTGTGTCGGGTTATTAAATCTAAAAACCAAATCAAACCAATAAAACTCGAATTTTTCACTCTCGGTTTTCCTCGGGTTTTCGGGTTTTTTCGGATTTTTTTCCCTGTGAGATCTTTGTAGAATAAAATATATAAATTGTGCTCAAAACATTTCTTTAGTCCTAGTAAGATACAAATATATAAAGTATTTTCCAAGAAAATAATACAAAAATATGAGATATGTCATGACATTATCCTAAAATATTCAACAATAAAGACAATACAATTATGTAATATAGATATTGCTATTGTAAAAGCCATAATAAAAATAAACATAATCTAAAAGTACTAAGTCATGCTAAAATAAATAGACTAATAAGGGAATATTAATTACATGACTAAACGCTAAAGAAAAAATAAAAATAGTTTATGCATTTTTATCTAAATAATTGCAAAATAAAAAATAGATATTCAATACATTCCCGTTCGTAGTATCGAATTGAATGTCTTTTGTTAGCATTAATATTGATTTGATTTGGGTTGGACTTTTGTTAACATTATTTTATTTATTAAAATTAATGGCTATAGAACTTATTGGAACATTCAAAAGTTCTAAGTTCAACCTTGAAATACAACAACAACAACAACAACCCAGTATAATCCCACAAGTGGGGTCTGGGGAGGGTAATATGTACGCAGACCTTACCCCTACCCCGGGGGGCAGAGAGGCTGTTTCCAGGAGACCCTCGGCTCAAGACATCAACAAGAGACGATAAGTTAGTACTATCAATAGACTCATACTAAAAATAACATGAAATACACAACATAACACAAAATAACAAAATAGCAGAAATATAAGAAATATAAGAAATACGAAATAGATGTAAGTTATACTAATATCCAACAGATAACTCCCTGTATCGGTAGCTGATCAGTAACATCCTACGATTACCTCATAACTAGCTAGTCTCACTCTAGTGCGCTGTGGAAATATCCACAACTTCCCCCTAACCTACAACTTTAATGCTCGACCTCCACAATCCCCTATCAAGGGCCATGTCCTCAGTAATCCTAAGACGCGCTAAGTCCTGCCGTATCACCTCTCCCCAATACTTCTTAGGTCTCCCTCTACCTCTCCCCATGCCCACCACAGCCAGTCGCTCACACCTTCTCACCGGTGCATCGGTGCTCCTCCTCTGAATGTGCCCGAACCATCTGAGTCTTGCTTCCCGCATCTTGTCCTCTATGGGGGCCACGCCCACCTTCTCTCGAATGTCTTCATTCCTAATCTTATCCATCCTTGTATGCCCGCACATCCACCTCAACATCCTCATCTCTGCTACTTTCATCTTCTGGGTGTGTGAGTTCTTAACCGGCCAGCACTCAGTCCCATACAACATTGCAGGCCTAACCACTGCTTTATAAAACTTACCTTTTAGTAAAACTTACCTTGAAATAATACTTCAAAAGATAAAATTATGAAATCTTTTAAAAAATATTTATAAATCACATCACAATAATTATATTTATATATTAAATATATCTAAAATTTCTGTATATGTAATATCGGGTTAGTTTGGTTTCGGTTTGACTTTCTTTAGTTAAAACCAAACCAAACCAATTATGGTCGAGTTTTTTTTTCCAACACCAAACCAAATCAATCCAAACCATAATCGGGTTTTTTTTCTCGGTTTGGCTCGGATTATCGGGTTGATGCGGTTTGTCGGTTTTTTTTATACACCCCTAGTCACAATACTTTCAAAGGAAGTTTTTGGTGATCCTTTTTTTTGTTTTTGCTCTTTTGTCCTCTTAAAACTATGAACTTAGTGAGATTGTAATTTTTTTTTGTTCTATGTCAAAGCAATTTCAACAAATTCAACTTGGTAAGTTTATGTTGCCAGCGACGGAAGTTCGCAATTGAAGTTAAGAAAGGAATTGTTTACTTTTGAAATAATAGAAAATGAGTTTTACAATGTCAGGAAGATCTAGGCCTTTAAATTTTTTTATTAATACGTGGCAGCATCCAACAAGTTCTTTGAGAAAAATTGGACAAAAAAAATAACCCGAGACTCTGAACACCGGAAAGCCGTTGTTTATCACTTTCAAATATCCGATGTTAGAGGCGGAGTAGAATTTTAACCTTATGGTTTTTGGGACTAATTTCTAAATTAATAATATGTACATATTCATTGAATTTCTTAATACAAATACAGAGTTTGAACAAAAGCTACTGGATTTAGCCGAATCCATAACCAACACTGTTGTTATGCCCCTGTTCAATGTAGTGTCTGTTTGAAGAGTCCATTCACCTCAAAACTGAACCCTTGGCACTCTAACACAGTTGGAGGTAGGATTTGAAGTTTATGGGTTCTAAAATTTATTACCAAACTCATAGCTTGTTTTAATAACTGGGTTCGCAATTAAATATTTATGCATATTTAATAATTTTTCTTATACAAATACATATCTAATCAAAACTTAAGGGATACGTCCGAAACCATACATAATACATTAGCTCTGCCCCTGCACTTTGAGATATATGTAGCACTAGAGGTGTTCATGGTTCGGTTTGGATCGATTTTTCCCTAAAAAGAAACCAAATCAAGTAAGTCGGTTTTTCAAATATTAGAACCAAACCAAATCAATTAAGTCGGTTTTTCTCGATTCGGTTTATGTCGGTTTTTCGGCTTTTTATTAAATATAAGACATATACTACCAAACACATATTCCGGCGACCACATTTTCAACATAACATTATCAAATCAATTGCCCTTTGAGAAATCTATTATTTACTAAGATATATTGATGATAATTGAATCGAATAGTGATGAATAATTTAAGGACTCAATTAAAAATATGTTATTTTTAACACGAAATCGATTCTTACACTAAACAAAAGAAAACTACCAATCAAACTAGAATGTAAAGGTAAAGAATTATATTAAAAATGCAAACTATTAACATTTACCATAAAATTTTTGAAACTTTGTGTAACAATATACATATACATAGGTATAATAATAAATTTGAAATAGCTACTCCTATAGTCGGTTTGGTTCGGTTTTTCGGATTAAAACCAAAACCAAACCAAATTCGATCGATTTTTAAAATTCAAAACCAAAAGCAAACCAAATAAAAAAGTATCGATTTTTTTTTATCGATTTGGTTTGGTTCGATTTTTTGGGTTTCTATGAACACCCCTATGTAGCACTATATAGTTTTATCTCTTCTTATCGTATATCTTTCTTGTCTCCCAGCTGAACATTTTGTTTTTTTTGGTGCAACTTCAATTTGCTTATACCAACTCGGGATAATGCATTGAATGAAAGTAAAAAAGACAGCTAGTTAACACTGAAGTTGGTATCTTCATGAATCATGATGCCCCACAACGACTTCTCGGGCAATTATTATTTTGTCTACCGGTTTGAAATTATTTTATGTTTCGTACTACAAGTTTCAAAAAAAAAAATCGGTTTTATTTCGAGTCAAACAATGTCACATCGTATCTATAGTCTACTATATGGGGTACGTGAACTCATGATTTCTGGGACAAATTAGGTATTTTATATATTTATTTTTTAGAATTTGTCCAATATTATGTATTGACATTCATGTTCCATAAAAATTGAATGGTGCACTTAGTTCAATACTTAATTATTTTCCCTCATTTTTAGTGGTACACCCATGTTCTCGAAATCGTAATGCAAAAAAAATAAAATGATATGTTAGTAATTCCATTATAACTAATATGGGAATCTAACAATAACTTATACCAAAATATGATATTAAATTTCAAGTGAGTAATAAATTTATGCGTTGACTTTAGGTCTTCCTCCATATCGGATAAATTTATTGTAAGCTC
>MU751264.1:0-26381 GCA_026770625.1 Nicotiana glauca
CTAAAAAAAAACAATATATATTTTTTCACAATTCTAAGCTCAATTTTGCAAATACAGCCTTTCAGCATTTCAAATAAAAATTTTAAGGCTATGCCCGCTGATATTAGGGAATGACCCAAAAAGTGGCCATTTTTTGCATAAATAGCCTTCCGGCGCCCTTCAGGGACATTCGGCTATTTTTGACAAAATGGCATCACTTGATTTTTTGATATTTTTGACTATTTACATAAAAGAGGTATGGTTGGACCCGTCAAGGGTTGCCTACGTATCACGCCCCGAAAGACGAGAATCAAACTGGCGTAGTTCGGGCAGATTATATTTTAGACAAACCATTTTTTTTTCTTTTTTTTTAATTTTTGGCAAAATTAAATATCCAAACTATTTTTGAAGACAAAATTTTCTATTTTCATTGGCAAACCTAATTATATCTTTTTAATTTTTTTTTTTGAAAACAAAACAAAATAACAAAAAAATTTATTTATTTATTTCCATAACCCAAAAACTAAAAATCAACAATTTTTCTTATTTTTTTTTTAATCCCTTCACAAAATTTCGACAGAGTTTCGACAACATTTGAGTATCGATTTTTCTTCTAAAATCAACAATTGTTACTTTCTCTTTCCTTTTTCTCTCAATTCTTTTTCCTAACCGGTCAGCATGATGGTCCGAGACAAATAAATGCAACACATAATCATGATGGTCTTATCATATTTGGGTTACCTGTCCTAGACGGACCCAACCNAGTTCATAACCTGATTATTTGTTCTAGACTGTGTACCCGAGCGGACAACTCGAGTCGAGGAGAGGGCTACGTACCGGGAACCAAAAGGCCATCCGGCTTAGTAACTTGTCCGGTCTCTTTCTTATTTAAAGGTATTGACACTAATAAAATAGGGAGTCTCAACCAGTAAGCACATCTCCGGAGGTGAGAAGAGAAGGGTTTTCGGCATAATTTATATACAGTTCAAATAATATCAAAGCGGTAAACATTTAGCACATTAATCATGAACATATAGGGAAATCAGATATAAACAAATACAACAATTTAACTGAGCTCGAATTCTTAAACCCTGAACCGAAGTTCTGGGTTTCAAGTCCCCAGCAGAGTCGCCAGAGCTGTCACACCTCTTTTTTACCGCTAATTACTACACCCCGGGAAAGGATATAATAAAAGGAAGGAGTTTTTTCAATTTAAGAACAATCGGAACGGGATTTATTTATTTAGATTCAGAGTCGCCACTTGGGAAATTAATGGTATCCCAAGTCACTGATTGAATCCCGAACCGAGGAAATATGACTCTGTTAACAGTCCGCGAACCAGAAATCCGAATAAGGAATTCTGTTAATCCGGGAGAAGGTGTTAGGCATTCCCGGATTCCGTGGTTCTAGCACGGTCGCTCAACTGTTGTATTTGTTTTTATCTGATCTTCATATATATTCCATTTTTATGTGCTTTTACTAATAATCCGCTTTTGTTGTTGAATTATACAAGAATTGCAATGTTGTGAAAATGTATTTCGAACCACGCCGTACCAGTACGCCCGTGGCTTTTAACACATTTCGACTTCGTTGAGATTTGGATTTGGGTCACATAAATATGCACCCGTATTAGAAAAGTAATATTATTATAAATCGCGCCTAAGCACCTACGTATTTATTAGCTTTGGGAAAGACCGTGAAATTCGCTAAACGGTCTTTTCAAGTCTAAAATTTATATAACAATTTATTTGAGGGCCCTGCAATTGTGTATTATTATTTGGCGAGGCTCATGTCATCATTTATTAAAAGGCCAACTTTAAGGATAACTACAATTTTTCTATTTTTCTTTGTCTCTATTAATAAAAGAAAAATAATCCAAATTTTTTAATGTTGTTTAAAAACCGAACCCTATAATTTGCTTTCAAATTAATTCAATCTAATTACTTATGAAGTAAGGAATGAAACATGCCTATTAATTTGTCCAAAACATAGAGGATTGGACAGCTTGGGCCTATTGCTGTGGAAACCAGGCCCAAGAGGCATTGTTCAAATAATTTGTTCAGTTAGACAAAACTATCTGGGCTCCAAAACGGGCCATCAGTATGTCTTAGCCCAGGTTTAAACGCCTACAATCATAGACAGGCCTGGGCTACTTGCTTATCAATCGGTTCAATAATGAATTAATACTCAAACAATTCGTTATTTCAAATTAATTGCACTATGAAATTGAGTCTAATGCTATGCAGGCAGACTTATTTTTGAATTAATTCTTTTCATGATCACTAAAACAAATTAGCATCTTTAAAGCTATTCTTTAAACCAACGTTAACAGTTAACAACTTCAAATTCAATTAACACTACATATTTCTAATGTTTTTAATCCATTTACTTATTCCAGTTCAGATCTATTTTTAGAATAAACTATATCAAATGAAATTATGCCATAATATTGCTACTGTACGAATATTCACTTAAGAGTCTTCTGCTTCTAGCATATCAGAACTATACAGCACTATCACTCAAGTAACCATTAATATGCACAGCTTATGCATAATCTATCAGTTCAGTTTTTTTTTCTTCAGAGAGTTTACATTAACTAAACATAACTCCAATTAAGCAAATCTCTAATATTACAACTAAAACTACTGAGAATACAATTAGGCAATAATTAATCTTAATAAAACTAGGACAAAATGATCAGCATTTAAATATCCACCAAAGGCTGAAACATGAACTTCATTTTATTCCAATGAGCCAAAGGTGTACAAAATGTACCTGAGATTGAAAGGAACAAAGAAATCAATAGGATGATCAGCAATATGCGCAACAGAGATCAACAAACAGCAGTGATGCAATATCCAGCAATAGAACAGTAATCCAATCCAAAAATGGATCCAGCAATCCAGAAATTTAAACGAAATTCCAGCAGAAATCCCAACACAAATACACAGCAATCGTAGAATCAAATCTGAAGTGACTCTTAAATTCACAGCGAGCTAATAGAATCCATCAAACAATAATTTTTTTTTTTAGAATTGTCTTCTGTTTTTCTATTATTTTCGAAAATTTGAAGTTTGGATTTCAAATTACAAATCTGAAATTTGTGGAGAATGGGAGGGAATTTTGGAGAGGTTCCAAACTTGTGATTCAAGGCATTGGGGTGCCTTTTATAGGCACCAATAGAAGGTTCTAGGTATTTCATTTTCCCCCTCTTTTAAATTTTCAGATTTTGCATAGAAGTCCTTTAATTCCTACCTTTTCCTTCAAGTTACTGCCACCATAATTATAAAAATTATACTTGGACCCCCTTTAGAATATTCTAGAGGGTTCTACTATTATCTACCTTATTCCTATGCTTTTGAATTCCCTATTCTACCCTCCCTTTACTTTATCAATTGCTAAACTAACCATTTATATACCAAAATTACCCCCACCTACTTAGGTTTATTACATCTAACCCTTCCAATATCCCCAAAAGACCCCTGAAGTTCTTTTAAAACTATTACCCATATCTGACCCCATACTATCTGCCCATACCCCCTTCCCTTAATTTTGATTAACTTCAGAAACAACCCTAACTAGGATTCAATTCTAATATTAAACCAATAACAAAACAAAAATTATCAATTTTCAGAATCGATTTAAAGACTAATGATGACCAATAAAAATCTATCCATTAATTCCATTAGACTCTAATTTCTAATTAATATCAGGCTTAAAACAGTCAACACAGAAATTATTGAAAAACTATTAAAGTCTATTAATCGAAAAATTCTAATAACTAATTATTATCAATGGTTTCTGAATCACAACTACTGATACGGCTAAAAATTATCAAAGAAAATCAACTACTAATTGAAACTCATGCTAAAATTATCAGACTCGAACTAATATTCTGGCAGAATTCAAGGAACAACAAATAATCTACGAAAAATGCATATGCGCAACAGAGATCAGAAAAACAAGAAACAAAGGATTAAGAACTTATCTTTCTTCTTTCTTTTTAAATTGTTTTGTTTGACCATTGAACAAGAGCTGGGCTTTAAAAACTCCGGTTGTGAATTGGAACGACTTGAGCTTGAGGAAACCAGCGTAGCATTCAGTCGATTCTTCAAATGACTATTCGACGAGGATGATGATGATTCGATGAAAAAGAACGTACACCAGGCATGAGGAGAGTGGGAAGAACTTGGGGTGTGAATTTTGGGAAGTTTGGGGTGGCGGCGCCGCCGTAGGTGGTGGTGGCGGCGCTAGGGTTTTAAAGATTTGGAGAGCTGTGGTGGGATTTGGGGAGAATGACTTAGATAATCGGGAAGAGGAGGCAAAGGGGAGTTTGGGGTGTATTTTTTTAACTGATTAGGATTACGCCGCCGCCGCCGGCAATTTCCGGTCGGCGGCGATGCGGTGGGATACGGCGGTGAAGCGGTGGTGATGATTTCCGGCGTTTCAGATGAGGAGAGAGTGTACGAGGAAGGGGGAGGGGGGTCTGATCTCTGATTCATAGGGTTATACCAAATATTTTTAACTAAAGTTTTGAGAGTGAACGAGGACCATAGGATCAGGGTGAACCAATGGCCGAGATTAACGACGCCCTAAACGGCGTCGTTTCGCGTTTACAGGGGCTGGACCGGATGGTTAATATTTTGGGCCTGGGCGGAGGGAAAATATTTGGGCCTGGACAATTTCCTATTTGGGCTATCTAATTGGAGTATATTTTGGCCCAAATCTTATTGCATTGTATTTTTGCATTATACTTTTCCTTTGTATTTTCTTTTTGTATTTTCTTCTTTGTTCTTTTGTATTTTATTTTCTTTTGTATTTTGTATTTTTGCATTTCTTTTCTTTGTATTTTTGTATTTATTTTCCTTTTGTATTTTCGTCTATTATTTTTAATTCTAAGAAATTATTTAAAATCGAAAAATAAATGCAAATACCATTTTTGTCATTTTCTTTAATTTTGTTCTAAAACAAATTGCTACCTAATTAATACTAAGAATGAAATAAAATCCTAAATGCATATTTTGTATTTTTATGACTTAACATGCACGAATAACAAGCAAGCAATTAACACAAAACTCACAGAAATTGCAAAAAATATAGAAAAATCTTTTGTTTGAATTTTATGGGAATAACTCATATATAGGGTAAAAATCACATGCTCACAGTACCAACCAACTGGAGATCTATACCGCCTCCCATACAAAGCCTCATACGGAGCCATCTGAATGCTCGACTGGTAACTATTGTTATAAGCAAACTCTGCAAGCGGTAGAAACTGATCCCATGACCCTCCGAAATCAATAACACAGGCGCGTAGCATATACTCCAATATCTGAATGGTGCGCTCGGACTGCCCGTCTGTCTGAGGGTGAAAAGTTGTGCTCAACTGCACCTGAGTGCCCAACTCTCGCTGAACAGACTTCTAAAACTGGGAAGTAAACTGAGTGCCCCGATCTTAGATGATGGAAACTGGGACACCATGCAACCGAACAATCTCCCGAATATAAATCTCTGCCAGTCGCTGTGAAGAATAAGTAGTATAAACAGGAATGAAGTGCGCAGACTTTGTTAGCCTGTCTACAATCACCCAAATAACATCAAATTTCTTCAAAGTCCGTGGGAGTCCGGTAACAAAATCCATAGTGATCCTCTCCCACTTCCACTCGGGAATAACCATCTGCTGATGCAAGCCACCTGGTCTTTGATGCTCATATTTCACCTGCTAACAATTGAGACACCGAGCTACAAACTCCACAATATCCTTCTTCATACTCCGCCACCAATAGGGCTGTCTAAGATCCCGATACATCTTCGCGGCACCCAGATGAATGGAGTACCGCGTGCTATGGGCCTCCTCCAATATCAATTCCTGAAGCCCATCCACATTGGGCACGTAAATCCGGCACTGCATCCTCAACACACCATCATCACCAATGGTCACCTCTCTGACATCATCATGCTGAACTCTGTCCTTAAGGACAAGCAAATGCGGATCATCATACTGGCGCTCTCTGATGCGATCATACAAGGAAGATCGGGAAACCACACAAGCCAACACCCGACTGGGCTCCAAAATATCTAGTCTCACAAACCGATTGGCCAAGGCCTAAACATCAACTGCGAGGTGTCTCTCCCCAACTAGAATATACACCAAACTCCCCATACTCACTGCCTTTCGGCTCAAAGAATCGGCCACTACATTGCCCTTCCCCGGATGATACAAAATAGTAATATCATAACCCTTAAGCAACTCTAGCCATCTCTGCTGCCTCAAATTAAGATCCTTTTGCTTGAACAAATGCTGAAGACTGTGATGATCAGTGAATACCTCACAAGATATGCCATACAAGTAGTGCCTCCAAATCTTCAATGCATGAACTATGGCAGCCAACTCTAAATGATGAACAGGGTAGTTCTTCTCATGGGGCTTCAATTGACGAGAAGCATAAGCTATAACTCTACCCTCCTGCATCAATACACAACCAATCCCAACTCTCGAAGCATCACAATATACAGTATATGAACCTGAAGCTGATGGCAAAACCAATGCTGGAGCTGTGGTCAAAGCTGTCTTGAGCTTCTGAAAGCTCTCCTCACACTCATCCGACCATACGAATGAAGCACCCTTCTGAGTCAACTTGGTCAAGGGCGATGTAGTGGAGGAAAATCCCTAAACAAACCGGTGATAATATCCTGCCAACCCAAGAAAATACAAATCTCTATGGCTGAGGATGGTCTAGGCCAACTCTGAACTGCCTCTATCTTCTTTGGATCAACCTGAATACCCTCGCTGGAGACCACGTGTCCCAAGAAAGCCACTGAACTGAGCCAAAACTCACACTTAGAGAACTTTGCATTAAGCTTCTCCTCTCTCAATATCTGTAATACAACTCACAAATTCTCCGCGTGCTCCTCCTGACTACGTGAGTACACCAGAATATCATCAAAGAAAATAATAACGACCGAATCTAGATAAGGCCGAAATACACTGTTCATCAAATACATGAATGCTGCTGGGGCATTGGTCATCCCGAAAGAAATGACAAGAAACTCATAGTGACCATATCTAATCCTGAAAGCAGTCTTAAGAATATCTGAATCCCTGATCTTCAACTGGTGATAACCCGAACAGAGATCAATCTTGGAAAACACCCTCGCTCCCTGAAGCTGGTCGAACAAATCATCAATGCGAGGCAGGGGATACTTGTTCTTAATTGTTACCTTGTTCAATTTCCTATAATCGATGCACATCCTTATTGTGCCATCCTTCTTCTTCGCAAACAAAACTGGCACACCCCAAGGTGACACACTAGGCCGAGTGAACCCCTTATCTAGGAGTTCCTGAAGTTACTCCTTTAATTCTTTCAACTCCGCTGGTGCCATACGATATGGCAGAATAGAAATGGGCTGAGTGTCCGGCACCAGATCAATACCAAAATCAATATCCCTGTCCGGCGGCATGCCCGGCAGGTCTACAGGAAATACATCGGGAAAATCCTTCACAACTAGAATAGAATCAACGCTAGGAGTCTCAGCTCCAACATCCCGCACAAAGGCTAAATATGATAGACAACCCTTCCCAACCATACACTGGGCCTTCAAGAAAGATATCAATCTACTCGGAACATAGTCAGTCACACCATGCCACTCGATCCGCAATACACCTGGCATAGCCAAAGTGACTGTCTTAGCATGACAGTCTAGAATAGCATGACACGGAGATAACCAATCCATGCCCAAAATAACATCAAAGTCTACCATGCTCAATAGCAATAGATCAACTCGGGTCTCCAGACCCCCAATAGTCATAACACATGACTGGTACACACGATCCACAACAACAGTATCGCCCACCGGGGTAGACACATGAACAGGTAAAGCAAGAATCCCCCCGGGCCCACTCAAATAGTGAGCAAAAAATAAGGACACATAAGAATAGGTGAAACGGGGATCAAATAATACTGAGGCATCTCTTTGGCAGACTGAAACAATACCTATAATGACAGTGTCTGAAGCAATGGCATCTGTCGTGCCTGGAATAGCATAAAAACGAGCCTGGCCACCGCCTGATCGACCTCCACCTCTGGGGTAACCCCTGGCTGCCTGATCTATACCCCTAGCTGGCTAGGCGGGTGGTGAAGTAACTGGAGCAGAAGTCGAGGGCTGACCCCTCTACTGATACTGACCGCCACGAAGTCGAGGGCACTGCCTCCTCATGTGACCAAACTCTCTGCACTCATAACAACTACCCGATGCTGGAGATAGGAACTGAAGGGAACCCCTTGTCACACCTCCCTTTTCTACTACACCCCCGTAAGAGGTATAATAAAGGGAGTTTTTCCAATTAAAGGACAATCGAAACGGAATTGTTTATTAAGAGATTCAGATCGCCACTTGTGAGATTTATGGTGTCCCAAGTCACCAGTTTAAAATCCCGAATCTAGGAAAAGAATGACTCTGTTTAACAGTCCGCAAACCAGAAATCCGAGTAAGGAATTCTGTTAACCCGGGAGAAGGTGTTAGACATTCTCGAGTTCCGTGGTTCTAGCATGGTCGCTCAACTGTCATATTCGGCTTAATTATTTGATTTTAGAACACTTTCAAA
Organism: Nicotiana glauca; assembly: GCA_026770625.1. Classification (NCBI taxonomy): domain Eukaryota; kingdom Viridiplantae; phylum Streptophyta; class Magnoliopsida; order Solanales; family Solanaceae; genus Nicotiana; species Nicotiana glauca. Next base: position 8,585 of record MU751264.1, read on the forward strand.
CCTATGTGCATTTTTACTTTCGACTGCTTTTATTCATTTTAAAGAAGATTTAACGTCGTCTAAAACATGTCTTTGGACCGCATCACATGAAATGCACCCGCAATCCTAAACATATTTTATTCAGCATTGTTAAGATTAGAGCCGGGTCATATGAAATGCACCCCCGGACTCCTATTTAATCAAGTAGTAAATCTTTATACCTACATCCGGTTTATCAAACAATACAAAGTAAAGCATGTACACTATACATGAGAACTAGCACTAATTTCTAACAAAAAATGTAAATGAAACTCCAATCACAGAAACATGATTGAATTGATTGTTGTGGAGCACATAGTGGTAGCGCAACAGAGCAAGAAATACATGGTGAACAATATGCGGCAGAACGCAATTCTATTCCTAGAGATATCAACAGCTTAAACAAATGTGATATACATATTTCAGAGGGTTCAAATATGTATTATGAAGACAAAGTCATCCTTAGAAATTTCAAAATGCAAGAATCAGCCATGAATCTCATTTCAACAAATAGACGGCTTTGGAGTTCCATACCGTGACTTTGCTAACTAAATCAGACAATCACCCACGACTTATTTATCAATAAACGATAAAAATTCAGCAAAGCAAAGATAATAAAATTATTCTATACCAAACAAACACAAAGATGCAAATCGACAATAACCAAAACTAACTGAGAAGATCAACACTGATACAATAGTATTATCAAAGTGCTAGAAAATAGAAACTGACCTTATCTTCCAAATGCAAACAAAACAACAACAGCAAATTCAAACAGGAACTGCAAGCAAAATCGAGACCTCGAACCTGAATCTCGAGCAGAACTCAGCAGGGAAACCAGAAACAAGGGCTGGAATCAATCGAGTTCCATAATTTTGAAACAGACCCCAACCGTAAGATGAAAAATGCGGGACATTTTTTAGCTTTTCTGAAAAATTTCTGGGTGCTATCTTATGACTCAAACGAAGTTTTCCTTTTCTGATTGTTCACAAAAACTGAAGTAAAAGAGAGAAGAAGATTAATTATTTTTAAAACCTTCCCTTTCCACCTCTGTTTATATGTATACATGACGCTGTTAAGAGAGTGCGAAGAAGTCGAATATGCGGCTTGTATCTAGGTTCAAAGAAGAAAGAGAAGCTGAAAGGTCTTTGGTCGATGAGGTGGGTAAGGAGCTGCTAGTGGTCTTTTCAGCTTGCTTTCCGGCGAGTTCGTCGCTGTTCCGTTGAAGAAGAACGATCGGCAGTGAGGGTCTGTGTGTTGCTTGGAGATGAAGATGATGAGGGTGCTCCTTTTTGTTCAAAAATGGTTGTTGCTCTCTCTATGTGAAAGATGATGAAACAGCATTAGTCTTAGGTGTTCATTTTTATCTAGGTCTGCTATGTTAGGGTTGTCTTCACAAGGAAGATGATAAAGCCTCATGGGGGGGGGGGGGAGGTCTGTTCAGCGGCGGATTTCTCTCCTCTATTAGAGTCTAATTTTTTGTGTGTTTTATGGAGGGGTGAGGGTTGTGAGTGGTGGACAAATGGGGGACAAGGAGTGGGGAACAATAGAGAGTGGAGTAGTGAGTGGGGAAAGTGGGGAAAGTGGGAAGTGAGTGAAGAAAGTGGGTAGTGAGCGGGAATAAATTCAAACATGGTCAAAAATTAGATGCTCACAGTTGCCCCTCTTTGCTTGGAAACATGAAGAGTTTTCAAGCAAAGATAAGATGAGCGATATGACTAATTTTTTGCAGCCTACATATCCTGGGTCAAAAGGGAATGAGTCCGCGTGTAGTTCTGAGTGAATGAGGTGATGGAGTATACCGAGGTGGAGAGCCGATCGAGATGCCATTCCGTCGATGTTTCGATCCGCAGTCCTGATGTTACATCAAAAATCAAAACATGAAAAAGACTAGTTAAGCCTGTCAACTACGAGTTACAAGATTCCTATCTATAAGTCTTCTGAAGCTTGATCTTGAGTCTTGAGTGGTTCTTCATGCAGACTTTAGATTTGAACCTTGACGCTTGCTAGTTGCAGGTGCTAGTTCATCCTTCTTCAGCTTTTCGGATCAAGACCATGTATGTAGTGCTTGTGACCTCGGCCATGTCTTGAGCAACCCACATCTTTCATCAACTTTTGCATTTGGATTCACTTCTTGCCTTTATTTTTTTATTTATTCTGGATTTTGACTATTTTCTGTTGATCACCTCGGACTATTGACTCGCATTCTTGCCGTGAGCTTCTTTTGTTGCTGACTTGCATTGTAATCTGAGATGCTTTTCCTTTATCTCCAGGTAGGCACTTGATCGCCAATATTTGAACTGTCTTCCTTTGAACCTTGCTGGTTTCCCTTGAAACTTGTGCTATCTTCTTTTGAAACTTGAATTGCTTTCCCTTTGTTCTCCAGGTGGGCGCCTGATTGCTGAACTTGAACCGTCTTCCTTTGAACATTGCTGCTTTACCTTGAAACTTGAATTGTCTTTCCTTGTTCTCCAGGTGGGCGCCTGATTGCTAAAACTTTCTGTGTTCCTTTACTTTCCATGTGGGTACCTGCAATCAAAACAAACGAAATTTTCTGCCCCAGTTTGCACTAGGAAGATTTATGAGTCATTAGCAAAATTGTAGACCACTTATACTATTGATGCAATACTGAGAGTAAACTAAAGACTAGACTAGGATATGCGTCTCCTACAAGTAAAACCAAGAAACTTTGACTAGCAAATACGTCTGCTAAAATAAAACCTGAATGAACCAAACTAGGAAGTGCGTCTCTTAGGAGTGAATTTAAATGACCAAGACTAGGAAGTGTGTCTCCTAGGGGTGAAAACTTTAGTGACTAAAATTAGGAAGTGCGTCTCCTATGAATGAACTCTCAATTTAGCAAGTGCGTCTCCTATAGCCGAACTTAAACGACCTAAACTAGGAAGTGCGTCTCCTATGGGTGAAATCACAATTTAGGAAGTGCGTCTCCTGAAACAAAATATAACTTGAAAGGCCCAGACTAGGAAGTGCGTCTCCTAGGGGTGAAAACTTCAATGACTCAGCCTAGGAAGTGTGTCTCCTATGAATTATCAATTTAGGAAGTGTGTCTCCTACATGTGTAAATCATCTTAAGCTAGGAAGTGCGTCTCCTAGGGGTGAAACTTCAATGACTCAAACTAGGAAGTGCGTCTCCTATGAATGAACTATCAATTTAGGAAGTGCGTCTCCTACGGTATAACTCAACTTAGGAAGTGTGTCTCCTATGAATGAACTATCAATTTAGGAAGTGTGTCTCCTACATGTGTAAATCAACTTAGGAAGTGCGTCTCCTATGAATGAACTATCAATTTAGAAAGTGCGTCTCTTACAGGTGTAACTTCAATGAATCAATCTAGGAAGTGCGTCTCCTATGAATGAACTATCAATTTAGGAAGTGCGTCTCCTACAGGTGTAACTTCAACTTAGGAAGTGCGCCTCCTATGAATGAACTATCAATTTAGGAAGTGCGTCTCCTACAGGTGTAAATTAACTTAGGCTAGGAAGTGTGTCTCCTAGGGGTGAAACTTCAATGACTCAAACTAGGAAGTGCGTCTACTATGAATGAACTCTTAGTTTAGGAAGTGCATCTCCTATGGGTGAAACTTCAATGACTCAAACTAGGAAATGCGTCTCCTATAAATAAACTCTTAATTTAGGAAGTGCGTCTCCTATGGGTGAAACTTCAATGACTCAAACTAGGAAGTGCGTCTCCTAGGGGTGAAATTTCAATGACTCAAGCTAGGAAGTGTGTCTCCTAGGAATAAACTTAAATGACCCAAAATTAGGAAGTGCGTCTCATAGGGGTAAAACTCAATTTAGGAAGTGCGTCTCCTAAAACAAAAATATAACCTACCCAGACTAAGAAGTGCGTCTCTTATGGGTGAAATCTCAATTTAGGAAGTGCGTCTCCTACAGGTGTATTCTGAAAGACCCAGACTAAGAAGTGCATCTCCTACAACAAAATGTAACTTGAACACCCCGACTAGGAAGTGTTTCTCCTAGGGGTGATGCGTGATCTTCTCAATAGCCTCCGCGTAAGCAGAATTGGGGCACTACACCTGAAAATTTCAAGCTTCCCAGCTTTGATATGAACATAGCTTTTGTCCCTGTTTCAGACAAAGAAAACTTGTGAGTTTAAACATGGTGGTTGGTTTGTGGCCTTGACTTTGAGGCGATTGCTCCTTCACTTGCCATGATAACTTTGATTTCAACTTGCTATGACATTACATTTTCATTGGCTAAACACTCTCTATGTCACCCTTATCACATACAACACCTCTGTCCATTCAAACCCAATACTCTTTATCTGTTGCATTGTGCTCATGAATTGCCATTTACCAAACTTTTGCATTTCTCATGAATCCCAAAGCATGCCGATTGTTATCCATTTAGTGTGTATACTGCTCTTTCCTGACTTATGCCATTTTGATGTGCTAGCCAGATCCCGTTTTGTGCAATTGGAAAGCTGGTAGCAGATTTTGAAGTCACTTCTCACTTGTTTTGACCAAACAGACTCAAGAAGAAGGAGTAAACAAAACAAAAGGAACAAAGTGAAGGACAATGGAAAGAGATGATGCCTAACAAGAAAATTACAAAGTAGAAACCTATCAGATGTGGACAACAACTCTAATGACCATGACATGCACCTTTTGATTAAGTGGCCTGATCTGTCAAGTAAATCAAATGCTCAACTCTTGTTATACCTCTTTGCCATGAAACTACACTTCAATGCTCCGATTATCCTATCTGATTTACGATCCTTATTTGAATTGTAGTGCCCGGAGGGTTTTCACCATCGAGCCTCTCTCATTTTGCTCTTTCTCTTAACTTATCGTTGCCTTATGGTGCCTGTGAAGGTTTTCACCGATAATACTCTCTCATTTTTATTTTCCATTTTCCTCGTTTGGACCGGAGTGTTGCCCCTGATATGAATCACCTCTACTTGCTCGACTTGGCATCTTTTGAAGACTGATCAGAAGGTCATTCTTTGGACCGTAACATTGGATTTTGGATAGGGTTAGAAAGAAAGGGTATTAAAGGCTCAAAACAATTCAAATGGGTTAAAAATTACAACATTCGGAACCAGATTTCTTACAACAACCACAACTTCTGCCCCAATTTCTTTGCTTGGGGACTTTTGGATTTTATTTTGATGAGACCGAACCATGAGGCTGCCTACGTATCCTTAAAGGAATCAGGTCAAACGTAGTTCACGTCATAGAAATTATTCTATTGTTGTGGTTTTTCTTTTCTTTTTCATCTTACATTTTTTTTCTTTTTTTCTTCTTTTTTTTTTGACTTATCTTTCATGCTTGTGTTTCTAATCTTTGCTAGTGATTCCGAAAGAGGGGTATGAAAGAAAATAAATAAGGCTCAAAGGGGTACGAAGGATAAAGTGTTTAGATAGCAGAACAAAATGCCTTCGTCATTCCAATCCTCAAAACATGCCAAGCGCAAACAACACAATTAAACAAACCATTTGTAACATCTTCTGATTGTACTAGACTTGGTAACCATATCCACACATTTGCTTTTTGTCAATTTTAAGTACTGTTATACAACTGTCTTCATTACCATGAACGCCCCCTGCCAATTTGGGGCAAACCTGTCGATGCAGCATGATGTATTTCTATAGTATCACTTTATGTTCTATCTGCCTCAGTTTCTCATGGTTTGGGCTTCAAATGATCTCAAAGTATACAAATCTGTTCTATTTCCCTCTAGTGCCCCTGTCATCTTCAAAATTGTTTCAATGCTTCATGACTAAACTGACTTTTAATACCAGACTGAGAATTATGCGTGCATGTCATGTCACTAGAGTCAGCAGAAAAAGAACTATAAGGAAAAGAGAACTAAACAAAAATGACTAAAAATAACAGAAAATTGCATTAGACAGATGGTGAAAAGGGTTTGAACAACAAACAAGGAAACTAAACTAGGGTTACAACCCTGGAATAACCCTAGACAACACTAAACTAGTTACTACAAAAAAACAAGCTAGGAAAAATTAAAGGATAAAAGGGTTTGAATCACAAGACAATATCAGGATTACAACCCTGAAAATAACTCGGACAACAGAAATGACAATAAAATAAACCACAAAGACTCCTCCCTGGCTAGCCAAGAGACGGAGCGTCTTTCCAATTACCAAACACTGAATCTTAGCCACTGAGTTCTGCATCAATATTGCCAAGACCATTACCAACTTCAACATTATCAACTTTACCTAACAAGTTCCTAAGAGGATTTGCATGCTCCCTGTCACTATCATTGACCACAATTACCCCTTCTTGAATCATTCTTTCTATTTCCCTTTTCAAATAACGACAATCTTCAATGCTATGCCCTTGGATATTAGAGTGGTACATGCATCGTACAGTAGGATCAAAGCCTTTTGCATATGGGTCTGGAGTATAGCCGAAGAGCGACTCAATCAGGCCAGAATGCTTTAACTTTTCAAATAAGCTTGTGTAGGACTCCCCAATTGGTGTGAAACTATTTCTTTGCCTTTGTTCTCTACCCTATCCCTGTTTTCTAGGGTTGTTGGGTGCTCGATAGTGTTGTGAAGGCAAGAATGCTTTATGTGGTGCTGGCGCTTGCCATAGGGAGTGACCTGGTGGTTGGACATATGACCGGACATTGTTCAGAGAATAATACTGAGGTGGATTATGTGGAGCTCAGGGATAGGTTTGGGGTTGGAGTTGAGGCTTATTGTAGTGGTAAGGTGAGCCTCGGGGTCTGGACCAAGTTCCTGAATCAACTATTGTCGCGTCCTCTCTCTTCTTTTTCCCAATATCTCCTATGTCGCCCTGAATAGCCTGAGTGGTTGCCTTGATAGCCGAATAGCTCATGATTATATTCGACTTGAGCCCTTCTTCTACCATGGCCCCCATTTTCACTACTTCGTTGAATGACTTCCCCACAGCTGAGACCAGATGGCCATAGTAGGTAGGTTCTAAAGCCTGTAGGAAGTAATCCACCATCTCACTTTCCTTCATTGGGTATCTACTCTTGTTGCTTGCTCCCTCTATCGAAAACCATATTCCCTGAAACTTTTGTTGTGCTTTTTATCCAGTTTAGTCAAGGATAGTCGATCTAGAATGATCTCAAGATTGTATTGGAAGTGACAAGCGAATGCTTGCGCCAGATCATCCCATGTGTACCATCTTCCATGATCTTGGCGGGTATACCATTCCAATGCTGATCCACTCAAACTCTGACTGAAGTAAGCCATTAACAATTCATCCTTTCCTCCCACTCCCATCATCTTGCTGCAAAAACCCTTCAAGTGGGCTACTGGATCGTCGTGCCCATTGTATATATCAAACTTGGGTATCTTGAAACCTGCCAGCAATTGCACATTTAGAAATAGACATAGGTCCTTGTAGACCATACTTACTTGTCCTCCTAATCCCCCGTGTCCCTGAATGATTGTTCTAAACTTTTAACTTTCTTGAACATCTCCTCATTTTCGAGATTTTTAGATGGTTTATCAGCTTCTATCGGGAGGCCAAAGCGAGGAGTATAGGAATGGGTTTCTGGACCTTTGAAAGTGGGCTCCGAGGGGTAGTATTGATTGTCCTGGTCCTAGAACATAGGCTCGCTAGGAGATCTGTGGAGTGTAGCTGATGGTGGTGCTACGAAGACAGGAGTTACTGGTGGAGGAGGGTATGGAATTGGTTTAGGGGGTGGAGATTGTGGTGTCTAAGAAGTGATGCCCCGGTAGTGTTGGTAAATGGGAAAGCACGGGGGTAGATCGGTGGCAGGATGGTCCTGAGGTTGGGTCGGTGGTGGAGTGAAGGTAGGGTTAGCCGGGTAAGCTGATGACGGTTGTCCTTTAGCCTAGGCCTGATACATTTCGGCCATTTGTTGCTTCAATCTGTTCATTTCTTCTTTCATAGCGTTAACGTCCAACTCTTCTCCTTCAACGACACTGGTGTCTACATCTGGGTTAGACATGATTATTTCACCTTTGGATCTGGTTTGATAATGGTAGTTTGCCAGTATGCTTAGGTGACTAACTGCTTGAATTCTGGAGAGCAACAACCAAACTTGTTAGTGATTAGAGCTTTAACAAACAAGCAATCGCACATAGGAATGCAATGCACCTAAGCAATTAGTCATTTCTATTATGCATTTGCTTGGTTGCTTTGTGTCATCCCAGCTTATGACATTTCCCTTTTATTGCTATTCACACCTTTTTCTTTTATTTTTTTCTTTTAGTTGTGGTCGAATCTTATGGAGATTGCCTACGTATCATGACCCCGCATGAATCAGACCGAGCGTAGTTCTGGCAGATCGGATACGGTTGAGAATTAAAAAAAATAACTAATTTAGAGAAAACATATTTTTTTTTGCTTTTCTTGAAAAATGATAAAACATGCAAAATCTTTTTGGATTTTTTCCCCCTTTTTTTGATTTTTTTTTTATTTTCTAAAAATGACGAAAAAGTGTAAAATGTTTTTTTTTGTTGAATTTTTCATTTTTTTTCTTTTTCTTAATAAAAACGTAACAAAAAAAAATATAACTGAGCCCTACTTACTTTATTTTCATACTTCACCCTCTTTTTTCCTTTTTTTTCTTCTCTTTTTTTTTTCATTTTTTATTTGCAACTCAACTTTCATTGATCCGCCAAATGACCCTTTTACCCTTGAGGAAATGCAACATGTAGCACATAGGATGCATCAAGATGGTCTATTATTTTGGGTACACCTGTCCTAGACGGACCCAACCCCTGTATTGAGTCCCCTAAGTCAAATGCACATGATGCAAACAAGCTTTCCTACTAGGGATCCGGCATGAGGTTGAGTTATTCTAGGTTCAAAACCTGGGTATTTGTTCTAGACTATGCACCCGTGCGGACAACTCGAGTCGAGGAGGGGGCTACGTACCGGGGACCCAAAAGATCATCCGGCTTAGTAACTTGTCCGAGCCTCTTTCTTATTTCAAGGTATGACACTAACAGAATAGGGAGTCTCGACCAGCGAGCATATCCCCGAAGATAAGAAGAGAAGGGTTTCGTAAAAGTTTATATCTACAGTCCAAGTAATATCAAAGAGGTAAAAGAATCATTTTTGCACATTAATCCCAACATGTAAAAATATCATATAATAAACAAAGCTAACTACAACAATTATTCTAAACTCGAATTCTTGAACCCTGAACCAAAAGTTCTGGGTTCATGTCCCCAGCAGAGTCGCCAAAGCTGTCACACCTCCTTTTTCTACTACACCCCCGTAAGAGGTATAATATAGGGAGTTTTTCCAATTAAAGGACAATCGAAACGGGATTGTTTATTAAGAGATTCAGAGTCGCCACTTGTGAGATTTATGGTGTCCCAAGTCACCGATTTAAAATCTCGAATCAAGGAAAAGAATGACTCTGTTTAACAGTCCGCGAACAAAAAATTCGAGTAAGAAATTCTGTTAAACCGGGAGAAGGTGTTAGGCATTCCCAAGTTCCGTGGTTCTAGCACAGTCGCTCAACTGTCATATTCGACTTAATTATCAGATTTTAGAACACTTTCAAACCTATGTGCATTTTTACTTTAGACTTCTTTTATTCATTTTAAAGAAGATTTAACGTCGTCTAAAACATGTCTTTAGACCCGTCACATGAAATGCACCCGCAATCCTAAACACATTTTATTCAGCATTGTTAAGATTAGAGCCGGGTCACATGAAATGCACCCTCGGACTCCTATTTAATCAAGTAGTAAATCTTTATACATACATCCGGTTTATCAAACAATACAAAGTAGAGCATGTACACTACACATGAGAACTAGCACTAATTTCTAAATGAAACTCCAATCACAGAAACATGATCGAATTGATTGTTGTGGAGCACATAGTGGTAGCGCAACAGAACAAGAAATACATAGTGAACAATATGCGGCAGAATGCAATTCTATTCCTAAAGATATTAACAGCTTAAACAAACGTGATATACATATTTCAGAGGGTTCAAATATGTATTATGAAGACAAAGTCATCCTTAGAAATTTCAAAATGCAAGAATCAGCCATGAATCTCATTTCAACAAACAGACGAATTTGGAGTTCCATACCGTGACTTTGCTAACTAAATCAGAAAATCACCCACGACTTATTTATCAATTAAACGATAAAAATTTAGTAAAGCAAAGATAATAAAATTATTCTATACCAAACAAACACAAAGATGCAAATCGACAATAACCAAAACTAACTGAGAAGATCAACACTGATACAGTAGTATTATCAAAGTGCTAGAAAATAGAAGCTGACCTTATCTTCCAAATGCAAAACAAAATAACAGCAGCAAATTCAAACAGGAACCGTAAGCAAAATCGAGACCTCGAACCTGAATCTCGAGCAGAACTCAACAGGGAAACCAGAAACAAGGGCTGGTCTCAATCGAGTTCCTTTTCCGATTGTTCACAGAAACTGAAGTTAAAGAGAGAAGAAGATTAATGATTTTTAAAACCTTCCCTTTCCACCTCTGTTTGTATGTATGTGTGACGCTGTTAAGGGAGTGCGAAGAAGTCGAATACGCGGTTGTGTGTATCTAGGTTCAAAGAAGAAAGAGAAGTTGAAAGGTCTTTGGTCGATGAGGTGGGTAAGGAGCTGCTGGTGGTCTTTTCAGCTTGCTTTCCGTTGAAGAAGAACGATCGGCAGTGAGGGTCTGTGTGTTGCTTGGAGATGAAGATGATGAGGGTGCTCCTTTTTGTTCAAAAATGGTTGTTGCTCTCTCTATGTGAAAGATGATGAAGCAGCGTTCGTCTTAGGTGTTCATTTTTATCTGGGTCTGCTGCTTTAGGGTTGTCTTCATGAGGATGATGATGAAGCCTCGCTGGGGGGGAGGTCTGTTCAGCGGCAGATTTCTCTCCTCTATTAGAGTCTATTTTTTGTGTGTTTTATGGAGGGGTGAGGGTTGTGAGTGGTGGACAAGTGGGGGACAAGGAGTGGGGAACAATGGATAGTGGAGTAGTGAGTAGGGAAAGTGGGGAAAGTGGGAAATGAGTGGAGAAAGTGGGTAGTGAGCGGGAATAAATTCAAACATGGTCAAAAATTAGCTGCTCACATCCCTCACACCAAGTGACTAGCAGATGCACTTGGCGCAGAAGAACCCTGAGCTGATGGGGCATGAGATGAACTCTGAGTTGGGAGGGCGCTGAGTGAAGGCTGGCCCTGCTGAGACACATGATGACCACGACCTGAAGATGCCCCATGATACTCTGGACAGGCCGACTAAGCATGCCTGAAAGGATGACCTCTGTCATACTGGAATTGGCCCCTCGAAAGAGCACTACCGTTGCTGCCCGATCCCCGAGGCCTTTTGGCCTCCCTCTCCTCTCGCTCTCGACGATGAACTGACTCGATCTCACAGGCGATATCCACCACCTCCTCAAACGTAGCACCCAATACTCTCTCTCTAGTTATCATAATATGGAGATGATAGTTAAGGCCATCTACAAATCTCTTGATCCTCTCACGATCTGACGGAATCATCCAAATAACATGACGGGCCAACTATGAAAACCTCATATCGTACTAGGTCACGGTCATATCCCCCTGTGTCAACCACTCAAACTGTCTGCGCAACTCCTCTCTGCGGGACTGCGGTACTGCAGTACATACTTCTCCAAGAAGAGAGCGGAGAACTGCTACCAAGAAAGGGGCGCTGCACCGACAGGCCTATGCTTCTCAAAATCCTCCCACTAAGTAAAAGCAGCCCTGGTAAACTGAAAGGTGGTAAATGTCACACCACTAGACTCAAGAATCCATGATGTACGGAGCATCCGCTGACATCTATCAAGAAAACCCTGGGCATCCTCGCCCTCAGCACCACTGAATGTCGGAGGCTGAAGTCTGCCAAACCTCTCAAGACGACACTGCTCATCCTCCGGCATAACCGAAACCCTAAACTCTTGCATTGGTGCAACCTGCTGAGCTGGAGGTGCCTCTGGTGTCTATAGTCCCTGCACTACCTGCTCAGGTGTGCGAGCAGCGGGGGTCTGGTTGCCTCCCCCGGCCTGCGAAGTAGTTGCTGCTGTGGTGGCTAAAACTGCCTGAGCCAGGCCAGTGCAAACTATCAAGATCTGTGCCAAGGTCTTCTGAAGACCCGAAATTATGATGGGCACAACTGGTGCCTGAATTGGTGCTGCTGGAGTCTGACCCGGAGCTGGGGCAGCTGGTGGATCAACAGATGCTGCAATCGCCACTGTGCCTCTGTCACGACCGCGTCCATGGCCTCTGGTGGCCTCAGTGGGTGGTACTGGTGGTCGTCCACCTCGTCCGGTAGCTCGTGTCCTCACCATCTGTGAGAGAAGAGAATAATAGAAGTTGAGTTCTCAGTTCAACAAAGTCGCACGACGAAAATTTCAAGAATATGAAGTTTTCCTAAAGATTCTGCAGCCTCTCGAGGATAAATATGGACATCTCAGTACCAATCCGCGAGACTCTTCTAAACCGGTTCATGACTTGTGAGACCTAATAACCTAGGCTCTGATACCAACTTGTCACGACACCAACCCTGGTCGTGATAGCGGCCAACACACTGCTAGGCAAGCCCGACCAATTAACAACCTTAACCCTATTCATTAAATGGTTCATTATTAGCTTAACACAATTAAATTACCAAATCAACATATTAGAAGTCTGAAATAAGAGTTAAATGTGCGAAATTTAAAATAAAAATACTACTACATACCTTAAAAGATCCGGTGTCACAAGTCCGAGCCTCTAATACATGAGTATCAACCTATTACATAACAGTCTAGAGAAATACGGAAGGAACAATAGGATAAAAGAGAGATATCAGGGTTGCGGACGCCATGTAGCTACCTCGATGCTCCCGGATGTGCGATGCCCAACTGGAAATCCTCAACAGTCTCAGATGCACCTGGATCTGCACGCAAGGTGCAGGGAGTAATGTGAGTACTCCGACCTAGTGAGTAATAAACATAAATAAAGGCTGAAAATAGGAAACCATGGAGAAACACAGTGTAATCTATAATGCAGCAGTTAAAAGCAAGCCGAACGAAATCAATAAAACAATGAAATCAAAATGTAGAAATACTACAACAAATAAGCAATTAAGGGACAGATATAGAAAGAAATCAACACATAGTAAGGTACCCTCTAGCACCCGCTACGGCGTGCAGCCCGATCCATTTATTTATCGTCGACGACGCTCACTGGGGGTGTGCAGACTCTGGGAGGGGCCCCTTACGGCCCAAGCGCAATAACAAGCCATCTCGTGGCATCAACTAGACCCTCGGCCTCATATCACTATCAATATAATACCGCTGCGGCGTGCAACCCGATCCCATACTCAGTCCAAAAATCACATACACCCCTTGGGCCATAATAATATAGAAATTCTCAGCCCAAAACATCATTAGAATTATCATTTAAATTTCAAATCTAAGTAAAAGTAGCGGACTTTGTAAAACAATATTAAAAAATATGACTGAACTCAAATAATATGTCAAAATGGTGAGGAAACAGTAATAGCAACCCCCGAAGGGTTCAAATAGTTGGTACGAAGCCCAAATATGACGATTAGTCCAAATAATTATGATATCAAATAAGCTTAAATCAGTTAAGCGGTAAAAACATCACTCGAGACGGACCAAGTCTCAATCTCCAATAGTAAGCAACCCCGCGCTCATCATCAAACACGTGTCTCACCTCAATATAGCACTACGATGTGCAAATTCGGGGTTTTAAACCCTCAGGACATCATTTACATTCATTACTCACCTCATCCCAGCCAAAACTCTAGATCGCTATGCCCTTGCCTCTCAAATCGGCCTCCTCGCACGTCGAATCTGAATTAAACCAGAGCGAATACGTTACAATAGGCTAAGGGAAGAAAACCCAAGCAAAAACAATAAAAAAATATCAAAAATCACAAAATTGGCAAAAACTCGAGCCCCGAGCCCACTTCTCGAAACTCAGAAATTTTCACATTATTAGACTCCCTATCTCCCCACGAGTTTATACATATCAAAAACACAAGAATCGGAGTTCAATTGACCCTTCAAATCCTTAATTTTTTTGCTCTCTTAAGTTCAAGCCCTAAACCACCATTCTTAGTCCATTAATTCCTTAAATTTTCTGTCCTAATTCATGAAATAGCACCATAGAATCGTGTTTTTAGGTCCAAAAGTCCTTACCTTATCGAAGCTCCTTGAAATCCCTCTCCAAAATCGCCCAAAAATTACCAAGTCTGAAGTTAAAATGAATAAATCCTTCAAAATTCGCGAAGAAGAACCTTAAATACTTCTGCCCAGTCATAACCACATATGCGGTCACATCTCACCTATCAACCGGAATTTGCCGAAATACTAACTTCGCCAATTCAAGACTAATTCTACACCGGACCTCCAAAACTACTTACGATTACACTTCTAAGTCACAAATCATCCCTCGAAGCTAACCGAATCATCGGAAATCACATCCGAGCCCTCTAACGCATAAGTCAATATCCTATTGACTTTTTCCAAACTAAGCCTTCCTTAAAGAGACTAAGTGTCTCATTTCCTACTAAAATCAATCCAAACCAACTCGATCACATAAGACACTGATAATGAAGCATAAAGAAGCAGAAAAATAAGGGAAACGGAGCGGTAACTCATAAGACAACGGGTTGGGTCGTCACAAGTATGAGCAAACACGAAAAATAATGAGGTAAACAGAAAGGCTATTTTACAAATAGTTTATCAGATAAAGCTTGCTCACGGTAAACCTACATAGAAAAGAAACAAGTGTTTATAGAAAAAAAAATCTTAAGGATAGAATTTGTATTGATTTCTAGATGCTTTACAATAGTTCTAACATCATTTAAATAACCTTTTAGAGTTGATAACAACACGATAGGGGTCCAAGAATTACTAAAAAAATCAAAAAATGTGCGAAAACTAAAAGAAAGTAGAGAAATGAAAAGGAAGGCAAAAATTAAAGATAGGTTGAGTTCAATAAAGAGTTTCTTGAATTCAAGAAATCTATTCTTGAAGTTGAATCTTAACAACAATAATTAGCTAACAAAGAACTAATCGCTTTTTGTAGAAAATTAAAAACAAGAGATAGATTATGAAACACGGTCCTTTAGAATATCAAGAACAACAATAAGCCTAAAACTATCACCTTTCTTGAATACCTAGAATTGATCTGAGATTTCGAGAAATTCATCTTACTACCTTAAGTTGAGTTTTGAAGGTTGAAAAATAAATACAAGAGTAGCCGCCACACACAAGACTGTAAAGAATTCTCACAATTTTTATTGATAATAGTGTAATAATCTAATTCCAAAAATAAAGAAGACACCCCTTTATATAGGTAAGGGTCATGAAATTGAGCCTAAAAAAAAAGAAAATATAGTCCTAAACTACTTTGGACAACAAGTCCAACTACTTTAGGAAAAGAAAAAACACTAGGAAACAAAGACCAAGTCAATCTTGGAAAGTAACTCCAACAATCTTAAAAAAATAAAAATATAACTTTAACTACCTAGGAAAGCAATAAATCTAGTACCAAAATATATGAAAATAAGTTAAAGTCAATCTAGAATAGGATCTTGAAAGTTCCAAATCAATCTTGGATAATATTTTTAAAATCTTAAAGGCAACTCGCACTCAACTTCTAGTATACCTATTTGAAGCCTTCTTGGGCAGCAAGCAACTCCTTTTTATGTTATAAAAATATGACTTCATGTAGGACTTATTGGCCTGCAAGTTTGAACATATATTCGGTGCCAAATAGGTCCAAATGTGGACTGGTTATGACCTTCTTCAAAGGATGTCTCTTGGGATTGAATCCTCCTGTTCTTGGATATAAATTTTGGACATAAAATAATTATAACACGAACATTTCCTTCCAATTGACAAATTCTTTATTTGCACTTGAAGTCTAATGACCTTGTTTTGAAACTCTTTTGCTTGAGATCTTGTTCAAGGCCCTCCTTGAGATTCCAAAGTTTCATCCTTGTATTTGAATATAGTTGAGCTTTCTAGGAAACTATCATTCGCCTCTTATTGAAGAAATTCGTCCACGAATTTCGACCTTGAAATAAAAATAAGAGGCGCACTAGTAAATGGCATCCACTAATTTGAAGAGAAAAAAAAAGGTAGGAACAAAATAAGATAATGATCATAGATGTATCCACTTAATCCAATTAAGTCTAATAGATGTAAATACTCTATTATAAAGTATATGAATATTATCATCCTAATAAAATTTATGCCTACTCATTTTAGTACAATAAAACCCTCTCTTAGATGCACTCTGCAATGAAACTTTCAATTCGAATTCGTCAATAAAGTAATACTTATATGCATGACAAAAAATTATAAAAGATTGATCGTACATCCATTTAATAGAAGTATCTCTACCACATGTATCAAATAAGACATTTTAATAATATATTCAAATATCTACAATTACAAATCCCATGGATTTCTCTACATGTAAGTTATTCACAGAAGCACATAAATTCTTAAGAAAGTTAGAAGAACCCATAAATCCCAAAATTAAAGTTTTATTATATTCAAGTTCACATTTATAACTTTCCCTAATAATATTTGCAACATCAATGGATTCTAAACAATTGCTCAAAACTATCACAAAAAGAATCATAGATAGGTTCATGAAAGAGTATTTGATCACAAGCGTCACAATAATCATGCATATCTTCTTTACTAATAGCAAACACTTTTACGAGCTCACAATAAATTTGACTTAAATAGTGACTTTCCACCACACAACAAAAAATACATTCTAGTAATTTATCACATCAAACCTCATTAGACACTTGAATAAGAGAAGAATAAATATTTAACTCATTCGCAAGTCTCTTCTCATAAATTTCATGTCTCTTTCCACCAAGTTGGAATATATGATCATCTATGTCATACCCAATTTCAAAAGGAAGCAAATTACTCTTGCACTTGAACTTAAATATTACAGTTAATGACTAATATGCATTAGAATATCATCATCCACAAAAATAATAAAGTCACCAACATAAAAAATAAGAGTATAGTTCATTACCTCCAAAAATACTTTAGGTGTTCTAGAAAGGCCAAGAATGCGAATAAACCAATTATGCATACCATACTTGGACTTATTTACCAATGGAACATCATCACATTGTATTTTTTTATGCAATGACTCCAACTTAGCAATGCTTTTAGGTAACTCCATGTCATAAATCTATAAATAAGGATTAAATAGTCAAAATGTTCAATAATAAAGAGTTTAACCAAGCTTTTATCTTCCACCATCCAACAAGAATTGATTTCGCCAAATTCATGTTAGAATTCAATTGGATCCTTTGCCACCATTTCTTGAACCTTACCTCCGCTTTCAAAAGGTCTTTCAACACTTGGCTGCATAAAATTACAAGAACTAAAATACGAAATAGTTAATAAGTTAGGAAGTAAATAATTTTTTTTCTTGCTTACACTCTCTTTGGTTTTTATCAAAAGGCTAAACTTTTTCTCACTCTTAGCCTCTTTTATCTAACCAAAACCTTCTTGTTTCTCTACCTCACAATCTTTTTCTATCTCATGGCCTTCTCTCTTTTCTTTTCTCTCAAGCTCACTCTTTTACTCACTTGAGATCCTACTCTCTTCACTCAATACAACCTCTCTTTTTTCCTCTCTTAGTATGTTAACATGCACTCCCTTACACCTTTTATTGGGCAATTTGATCTTGCCCTTGTCACACCTCTTTTTTACGGCGCTTACACCCCAGCGAAGGGATATAAACAAAAGAGTTTTTCCAATTAAAGGA
>MU751279.1:0-45146 GCA_026770625.1 Nicotiana glauca
TTACTTCCGCAAGGTGTTAGGCTTACCTGGTCGCGAAGACTAGGTGCCGTCATGACGTGTTCACAATTGGTGAACAAGGGTCGTGACAACTAGACCTTGTGGAGTCTTGTGGATTCTGATTCCTAAGATCACATCAGCAACTCCTAAGTCTTTATGTCGAATTTGCTAGCCAACATGTGTTTTGTAGTATTTATATCTATCATACTTTTGCTCATTATCAACATATAATCAAACAATGACTTCATGACCTGGAGTATTTTTAATGTAAATACATTTGTCACACTCGTTGATTTTCTATCCATTTGCCAACATTGTTTGGTCAAAATTTGCATGTCATTGTTTGGGTGCTTGTTTAAGTCCATAAAGTGACTTACAAGTTTGCACACTTTTCTTTTCTTTATCAGGAACCACAAAACCCTCAGGTTGTTCCATGCAAATTTCTTCCTCTAATTCTACATTTAAGAAAGATGTTTTAACATCCATTTGATGGATTTCAAGACCATACACAGCTGCTAGTGCCACTAACACCCGAATAGATATTATCCTTGTTACTGGCGAGTAAGTTTCAAAGTAATCAAAGCCTTCCTTTTGTCTATAACCTTTGACAACAAGTCTTGCCTTATATTTGTCAATAGTGCCATCAGCTTTAATTTTTCGTTTAAAGATCCATTTCGAACCTAAAGGCTTATTTCCTGGAGGAAGATCAACCAATTCCATGTATGATTAGCTAAAATTGATTGAATCTCACTATTGACTGCCTATTTCCAAAATGCTGAATCAGAAGACGACATAGATACTTTAGAATTTTGAGGCTCATTTTCAAGCAAGAATGTCACAAAATTTGGTCCAAAGGAAGTAGATGTTCTTTGATGTTTGATACGCCTTGGATCTTCTATATTTGGAGTATTTTCCTTTGGTTCTTCCCGAGGTCGTTTAGGTCTTTCACTTAACGACTCGCTTTCAGTTTTATACAGATAGATGCTTTCAAAGAATTCAGCATTATCTGATTCCATTAACGTATTAACATGAATCTCGGGATTATCAGATTTATGAACCAAAAAACGACATGCTTTACTGTTTGTAGTATATCCAATGAAAATGCAATCTATTGTTTTTGGTCCGATTTTAACCCTTTTAGGTAAAGAAACTTGTACCTTTGCTAGACACCCCCATATTTTGAAATATTTCAAGTTGGTTTTTCTTCCTTTCCATTATTCATATGGAATAGATTGTGTTTTGCTGTGGGGTACTCTGTTGACTATTCGGTTAGCTGAAAGGAGAGCTTTCCCCCCACAAACTCCACGGTAATCCGAAACTTATTACATAATAAAGAATTCATCATTTCCTTTAATGTCCGATTTTTCCTTTCCGCAATTTCGTTGGATTGAGGTGTGTAAGGTGCAGTAATTTGATGGATAATTCCATATTCCGAACATATTTCTGCAAACAGAGATTCATATTCTCCACCTCTATCACTTCTAATCATTTTGATCTTTTTATTCAATTGATTCTCCACTTCATTCTTATATTGCTTAAATGCTTCAATTGCTTCATCCTTACTATTAAGCAAATAAACGTAACAATATCTAGTGCAATCGTCAATAAAAGTAATAAAGTACTTTTTTCTACCTCGAGATGGTGTTGAATTCATATCGCAAATGTCAGTATGAATTAAGTCTAAAGGATTTGAATTCCTATAGACTTATAAGAATGTTTTACAAACTTAGATTCAACACATATTTGACATTTTGATTTATTCCACTCGAATTTAGGCAATACTTCTAAATTAATTAACTTCCACAAGGTTTTATAATTTATATGTCCTAAATAAATATGCCATAAATCATTTGACTCCAATAAATAAGAAGAAGCTGAAATTTTATTTCATACTGTCAACAACCATTACATTGAGTTTGAAAAGGCCCTCCGTAAGGTTGCCTTTTCCAACATACATTTCGTTCTTGCTTACAACAACTTTATCAGAAACAAATACACATTTGAATCCATTATTTACAAGTAAANTGCCGGAAGCCATCTTAAGGAGTATCTTCCTATAACCTTCAATCTTGGATGTTGCATTAATTTCCATGGAATTTTGTTCTTCAGGACCAGCAGTAGAGTAAGTCGCAAATGCTTCATTGACAACACAAACATGTCGAGTGGCTCCAGAGTCAATCCACCACTCCTTCGGATTTCCAACTAGGTTGCATTCCGAAAGCATTGCACAAAGATCATCAATGTCATCATTCTTCTCCACTATTTTGGCTTGTCCCTTCTATTATCCTTTTTCAGGAGACGACAATCAGGGCTTTGTGAACAACTTTTCCACAATTGTAGCAGTTGCCCTTGAATTTCTTTTTGTTCTGCTCCTTAGTTTGTCTAGAAGACCTCTTCCTCTTCTTACTTTTTAGAGAAGTCTCCTCAATGATATTAGATCCCATGATCGTTGAATTTCCACGAGACTTCTTATCGGTTGTTTTGTTGTCTTCCTCGATCTTTAGACGTATCACAAGATCTTCCTATTTCATTTCTTTGCGCTTGTGCTTCAGATAGTTCTTGAAATCTCTCCACGAAGGAGGAAATTTTTCAATCATAGCAGCTACTTGAAATACTTCATTCACGACCATACCTTCAGCAATAAGGTCGTGAAAAATAATTTGAAGCTCCTAAACTTGGGTTCCCACAGTTTTGCTGTCTGTCATTTTATAGTCTAGAAACTTGGCAACCACGAACTTCTTCAAGCATGCATCTTCTATCTTGTACTTCTTCTCAAGTGCATCCCATAATTCTTTTGAAGTATTCATCGCACTGTACACATTATAAAGCGCTTAAGATATAGCCTTTGCAAAAAAGTCTGCCTGCTTCCACGCCTCAACAATCATGAACTTTTCATTGACCAGCATATTCACAGCAGGTACTGGAGGCTCTTCACTTGTGAATTTCTGCATACCAAGTGTGGTAAGCAAGAAGAACACCCTTTGCTGCCATCCTTTGAAGTTGGCTCCAGAAAATTTCCCTGGTTTCTCGGCCGGAGGAACAACAGTGCGGCTTGACGAGGCTATCGTCGTTGCACCAACACTCGCAGAAGGATTTCCGTTATCCATTTCCATTTCTCACTCTCAACAACAAAAAAGATCAATTAATGGAAAAACCAAAACAGTAAATAATCTGTAATCAATAAACAGTACGTAATAAAAACAACTGAAGTTTTTATACACTGTTTTACAGAAAAATGATAAAGTTTTTATGTTCTTCAAATCGATTTCTGAATTTCAATACCATGATGAAGTTTTTATATCTTCAAACCAGAATAGTAAAATTCAGACAGAATACAGAATATAATAAATATAATTTCCTTAAGATTGTCATTAATCTGTATTGCTGTAAATAAATAAAATAGTAATATTTTTGAAAACACAAACGGAAAGTTAGTAAAAATAAATTTTGAAACATTATAGGAACAAATCGAGCCCACTGAATACACAGTGTGTCCTTAAGGAAATTATTCCCCTCAAGTACTCGAGGTTCTATAATATATCCTCCCAGGATAGAACGATTTAATTCACCGGACTGTTGGTACCAAAAATGCCGATGAACAGCAAACCACTCGAAGGCTGCAAAACACACTGGAATTTTTGTGCAGAAGAAGGAGAAGATTATTAGAAAATTTCGTAAGTAAATATTCTGGGATTTGAAGGTATATTTATAGCCAATTTGGTACTATTTCTGAAAAGGTTTGTAACCTTTCAGAACAGCCATAAATTTTGGAACAGGTGTGTCACTGTTTTAGAATAGCCATAACTGTTGAAAATATTGCGGGAAATGTAAAACGGACTTAAAATAATTGGGGAAAGAAAAACGGGCCGGACCAGATTGGGTCGCAGGTCAGGGTTATTTCGGATTGAATTTTCATTAATTAATTTAATTCATTAATTAAATATTTGAAAAGAATTTTTTCCAAAAAGATTAATCAATCAATCGATCTTTGACAAATCTAAATCTAAATCCAAATCCGAAGCCGAGCCGAGCGAGCGATGACAACGACGACGCGAGGCTTTCCTTCTTATTAGCTCTTTAAGAGCTAAAAGATGAGCTTCTCTATATATACACAAAGTTTCTTTTCTTCCACCAATGAGGGACAAAGTGCATTAGTAAAGTAAACTCATTCAAAATTTCACTTCCCTCCATTTTTTCCTCCACCATTTTTCATTCGCACTTCTTTTGTTATTAAACAACAAAACCAACAACGAGATCTATCTTTGTTGATTTAACAATCACGGTCACAGAGATTTGTATTTACTATCTAAGCCTTTTCTTGTATTTCCTTACCTCTTCTCTCTTTAGGAGAACCGCCCCCTTTTCTTGTCTACTTACCTACTATATATATTATCAGTATTCCTTTTGTCCAACGGTCCTTAACCAGAATGCCTTTGTCTATTGATTGTAATTCACGTCGCCTCCCTCAAGTATCACGGCATTTACTCTGCCATACAAGCTTTTTGACGGCTTGGTCTCGATTGTAGCCGAGGTTCTCGTTATTATTACACCTTGTGAGTACGACCACAACTTAGACGACCTATTACCATTCCTTTTAGCACCAACCCATGCGTGGTTAGATTTTGACCCATACAGTTAGTCCATCCGCTTATTGGGATCGCCTCTTGACGAACTCGATGGGCGAACTCTGTTGATTCGAAAATTGGGAGAAATCTGAATGCTCTATGCGGAGGGCGAGGACCTCATGGCGAGGTAGCGACATGATGCTTCGAGAATTTCATCGGACCGTTATGTCTATTCAAAATTGGACCGTCATGTCAGTTCAGGATGTCAACAATATCTCATGCGTCACTATGGTGCATGTTTCCTAGGTATTGTATCGTTTCCCATGCCCTTTTCGTTTTCTAACTAGCGGCTCTTGATTTTCCTACTCAGGACATTTTATCCCTATAAATAGAGGGAGCCTTTCATTTTAATGTTATGCCTTTCAATTGCTTAAGAGAACCTCACAAGTCTTTTCCTCTTTCCTTGATCTCTCATATTCCTGCTCCTGCTAGGATTTGCTGTGATCGTTGTCTTTTTCTTTCATCATCTTTGTTTCTTTCGGTCAAAGAAAACATATGGCTAGTTTTTCTTCTCATTCGACAATGCTGTAGGTACTCCGGTGCTGGAGAATGACGCATCCCTACTAGAAGAAAGAGTGGAAATGGTGGAAGATGAGGGGTTTCCCTTGGTGGATGAGGTGGTTCCCCGCCCGAGAAAGATGAGGACCGATTTCAACAGTACCACCGAAAATGAACCGAAGCCCGTTCCTTTCACGATGGATGTTGAGTCGATCATGGTGTTTAGAGCCAAATGAGGGATTCCCGATCATATTGGAATGGTGCCGGCGGATAAGGATATATTGCATTTGCACCGCCCGGGCTACTGCGCGTTTTACGTGTATCCCTTTGTTATTGGGTACACGTTTTCCCTTCCTTACTTGGTGGTGGATTTCTGCCGTTACTATGAAGTGTTCCCGACCCAACTTTCTATGTATGCGTACAAGCTCTTTATTATGCTTATCAAGTACGTAGAGCTGGCTGGCCGAGGAATCTCCCTAGGACACATGCTCCACCTCTTCATCCCCCCATTTTCTTCGAGGTACGATGATCCATATGCGTCATCGAGGGACCAAGAGTTTGGTGGTGAAGATGGACGATAAGGCCAACCGTCACTTTTGGGAGAGCTACTTCTATGTCTGAATATGGAATGTCTGAACATGGCATATCGTGTCAAACCCAGCAGGGTTTCTTGAGATGTGGAAATTCGTTTGTAAGTTTTCTTGTTTACTTTATGTGATTTTTCTTGAGACGGCCATCGGTCGTCTCCTATTCGTAACTTTATTGAGGGTTTGCTTTTGTTTTTGCAGCCAAGAGACTAACCCCCCTCCCCTTCTGTTAGTTGTCGATATCCACGAATGGGTGAGTGAAATTCTCCCCGACACAATGGGGATTCGTGAGTGGGAGCCTTTACATGAGAAGTTTGGGCGCAAGCCTCTTATTGGTGAGTTGGCTCATCGTGATTTTTCTTTGTTCTTTAATTCATAATTTCTTCAGCTTTGGCGTCATATAATCGGATTCCTCCTTATTGAAAGGTCGGAGGGGAGTGAGAAGAACAAGGGCTCCTCTACTCGTATTTCGTCAATCGGTGCCTTCTGCATGGCCTGCACCGAGGGCTGCTGCCCAGCCTGAACCAAGAGCTAACGCCCGACCCACGCCCATGGCCGAAGCTGTGCACTTGGAGGTTACTCCTCAACTAGAGACTTCAGTTCCGCAGTCCATTCAACTGGTGAATTTTCCCGCATCTATAGTGGAGAGGCCCTGTCGAAGAGGCGAAGAGTAGTGTTGGAAGGTGCTTCTCTAGCTGAAACACCTTCGAGGGGCGACCTTGTTTCGTCGGTGCCTGAAGCCGGTGGTAGTGCCAGCCTGGATATGGAGGCCACACTCGTTACAAGCGTTCAAGAGGATACTGTGACGGATGGACATAGTTCTGAGGCTGCAGTTGTTGTTCCGAGCAGGCCATCATCATTACGACCGAGCTTCACCCCTTCTTCGACCAGTGAGAAGGGGAAAGGCGGCATGGTTGAGGATTATGAATCCGAATCTGACATTGACCCCGAGGACATGAGGATGTTCGAGGAGGGATTTACCCAAACTGTGGTAAGAGCGGAAGGCCTTTCCTGAATACTTGAAATTCTGTCAGATCTTAACCTGCTGGAAGACACGGTGGATTTGGTGCCACAGTTCAATCTTCTATGCTCCGCCGCTGAAAGTGGAGCTCTTCAGGATGTCAGCGACTCCGAGTTGTCACGCGGTGTGGCCGCGATGGGCCTAAGGGTGAGTTCCTTTTTGATTTCTTTACTTTGTGACCTTTGTCTTTACTGACTCCTTTCTTCCCTCTCTTCTTCCTTTTTTTAGACTTACATGCTGGAGGTCGAGAGTGCTCGTATGGCCGAGACGCGAGCCGAGATTTTTTTGAAGATGGCCGAGAAGTATCGATGGTATCACAACAGATGCCGTGAGATGCACGAGCAGCTCAGAGCGAGCGCCAGTACCCAGTCTACTAGGTAGGAGTTGGATAAAAGAGATGAGGAGCTGGTGCGGTCTATCCGTAGGTGTAGTGAGCTTGAGGAGCTGCTTCATGCCAAGGATGAAGAGCTTGAGGTGGCCAAACGGGTTGCCACGAAGTGCGAGGATCTTCAGGTGAATGGGCTATCTTTACGAGCTGAGCTTGAGCAAAATGCTACTAGTGACGACGCTCCGAGTCTAGAATGGACGGAGAAGGTGGCCGAGCTAGAAAAGGAAGTGGCCGAAATGGAGAGGGCCATGAATGCTCGAGTGTCGGCTTTGGCGAGGGCAGCGGTGCTAGAGGACACTATCCGTGTCCTTAAGTCCGAGCAGGAATCTGAGAGGGCGATGACCACACTGAGGGAGGCACGACTCAAGGAGTGAATTGGTGAACTTTATTAGGAGGATTTGAGCTTGGAAGATCAAGTCACGGCTCTTGAAGCTGAGAAGGCACAATTATTGGCCCAAGCTCCCCCAAGAGTCTACTTCGCTTATTGTTCCCACCGCCTGTATGATCTATGGGTCCATTCTGAGGCCCAACGTGATATATACAAGGTTTTGTATGAGGCATGGTGTGTTCTAGAGGCCGCCTTTGAAGATGCTCGGGCGAAGGCACGCGAGGCTCGTACTGCCCGTGGTTATGACCCAGCGACGCCGGAGGCTAGTGTGGGCGTTGATGTTTAGTTTGGGCCCCTTCTAATGATGATGATGCTGGGGAGAACGGAGGTGGGGATGATGCCAAGTGAAACTTTGTTGCAACCTTTGTACTTAGTTTTTTTGTTCTTTAGTTGTTTATTTTCATATTTTTCTTGAGGGCCCATTTTGGCTTTTTGTAATATGCGGCAGTTACGCACATATATTTGAATGAAATAGTTACTTCGCCTTTGTTTGTATATCTTTTGATTTTCTTTTTCCTTGCCTCCCATTTGTTTTTTTGGGAGTAGACCTTCAGATTTCTTCGTGATGAGTCCCTGAACTTTTGATTGGGAATTTGAATGAGGGCGGATCTACTTTGCTCGATATGAGTGAAGTTAGATTTCGTTATGTGAGTTTGAATGAGGCCACCTAGGATCTGCAAGTTCGGACGAGGTTGACCTCTAACTTGCCAACTTAGGAAAAATTAACCTTGATTTGTATATTCGAATGAGGTTGAATTGACTGGCCAACTTGGGCGAAGTAAAACTTGACTTATGTATTTGAACGTGGTCGAATTTAGACTTGCCAACTTGGGCGAAGTTAGTTCTGACTTATACGTTCGGTCAAGGTCGAACTTAGAGTTGCCAAATTTGGGCGAAGTTAGTTTCGACTTATATGTTCGAGCGAGGTCGAACTTTCCTTTCATTTGGAGATGGCTGATGGTCGTGACAATGTTAATTCAAGCGAGGTCGGAATTGTAACCCGTTGTAAATTCGAGCGAGGTCGAACTTTCCTTTTGTTTGGCGGTGGCCGATGGCCGTAAGGGTGTTAATTCGAGCGAGGTCAGATTGTAACCCATTGTAAATTCGATCAAGGTTGAAATTTCCTTTTGTTTGGCGGTGGTCAATGGCTGTAAGGGTGTTAATCCGAGCGAGGTCAGAATTGTAACCCATTGTAAATTCGAGCGAGGTCGAACTTTCCATTTGTTTGGTGGCGACCGATGGCCGTAAGGGTGTTAATTCAAGTGAGGTCAGAATTGTAACCCGTTGTAAATTCAAGCGAGGTCGAACTTTCCTTTTGTTTGGCAGTGGCCGATGGCCGTAAGAGTGTTAATTTGTCACGACCCAAAATCTAACCATGGTCGTGATGGCGCCTATCGTGTTACAAGGCAAGCCTATTCCCAAAAATATTACTAATAAATCGATTATAAAAAATTAATAAAATATTTTCAATATTTAAATTTCTCACACTGAATCAACTCTGAATATAATCAATATAAAATACAGAAACAAGTCCCAAACATCGGGTGTCACTAAGTCATGAGCGTCTAACACTATGAACTAAGAAATATAAAACTGTCTAACTGTCCAAAGAAGAAATGACAAAAGGAGTAACAAGGTCTTGCGGACACTAGCAGCTACCTTGCAATCTCCCTAGATAGCCGGCCTGAACTCAACGATTGCCGCACTCTAACTCACCTGGATCTGCACATAAAGCGCAGGGTGTAGTATGAGTAAAATCGACTCAGTAGTAACCGAAATAACTAAGGAACTGAGAAGTAGTGACGGGATAAGCAAAATAGTCCAATTATTTATTTTTTACAATTTTAAAAATAACAGGAATAAACAAGTAAATTCCATAACTCAGTAAATTCCACAAAGAAATTTAACCGATAAATGCAATACCAGCACAAATAAATACAACCTTACAACAATGTCACTTCATCACTCATCACTCGTACTCAACACTGAACACTCAATACACTCAATACTCTGCACTCATTTGGGGTGTGTATAGACTCCGGAGGGGCTCCTAAAGCCCAAGCACTTAGCACGGACAACTCACGTGCTACCATATCAATACCTGGATCCGCACGATCAACTCACGTGCTATGCGGACAACTCACGCGCTATGGTATAAATACCTGGACCCGCATGGTCAACTCACGTGCTACATGGACAACTCACGCGCTATGGTATTAATATCCTCACAACTAGGCCCTCGGCCTCACTCAGTCCTGTACCTCACTAGCCTCACCATCATCAACAAATAAGGGAACACAACCCATATCAAATATCACAGCATATTAGCAAAAAATAGAGACTGAGGTAAGCATATATAATAATTTCTATGACTGAGTACAAATAATGTGAGCATGAATAAAGCCTAAGCATGATCTCTAACATGAAGGCAAACAAGTTCAACAACAAGTAAACACATAATCACAAATAATAGCTATTAGGCCTCGTAGCCTCACGGGACGGACCAATTCTCAATCCCTCGAGTATACACCCACACGACCATCACCTAGCGTGGGTATCACCTCCAAACAATAACATGATATCAAATTCTTCGGGTTTATACCCTCAAAGCCAGAGTTAAAACTGTTACTTACCTCAACCGCATAAAATCCTACTCTGGGATGCCCTCGTCTCTGGACTCGGTGTCCAAAAGCATTGAATCTAGCCATAATTAGATTAATACCATAAACATGTGCTAAAGAGTCGAATTTAACAATAAAAACTACAAAATTTGCCAAAAATTCAAAATCGGCCAAAACCCAGCGCCCGGGCCCATATTTCGGAATTAGTCAAAAATGGCAGAATAATAATCCTCGTCCTCTCCCGAGTCTAACCATATAAAATTCGTCCAAATCGGACTCCGTTTGGTCCCTCAAATCCTCACCTAAAACTCTCCAAAAGTCAAACCCTAACTTCCTTAATTTTCACTTTGAAATTATCAATCAAATCCCAAAAAACGAAGATGGATTCATGAAATATAATCAAAACCGAGTAGAGAAAACTTACCCCAATCCATATGGTGAATATCGCGTCCAAAATCTCCCAAATTCGAGCTCCCCAACTCAAAATATGATCGAATGAGCAAACTCTATTTTTATGTATTTTTTCTTCCAGTTATTCTGCCTCGTTTCTCATGCCAAAAAATCTCGAAACTCATATTTTATGCCTCCAATAGATTCCTTGGGAAATTCTAGTGAAGTTAGACTTTTGAATCACTCAATTTGACCTTATAATAAATGAGATATGTAGGTTTTAATATTTGCAAATAGTGCAGATTTTTAAATACGCTGCTAGTGGCAATTTCGTAATTAATCTAAAAAAAAGCTGGCAACCTAATTCTTAGTAAAATGACCATAAAATCCTCATACAATATCCAAATTTGATGGTTCTTTTTTGTTACGGGCCCGTAATTACGATACGAATCTAATGCTTCAATCAAAAACAAAACCGGAGCTCATTTGTTCAATATGATATCATTTATGCTTGAAGAAACTGCATCGAAACATAAGAAAAATGAGCACAACACAACACAAACCTATCCGAAACTCACCGAGGCCCACAGGACCTCAACTAATAATTTTGAAAGTCATTTATCACTCCCGAACTTAGTCGAACCTCCAGAACACCCAAAACAACACCAAAACACCAAATCAACCTCGAATTCAAGCCTAAGAATTTCTAAACTTCCAACTTTCGCCAATTCAAGCCTAATTCTACCACGGACCTCCAAATTATATTCCGGACACACTCCTAAGTCTAAAATGACCAAACGAAGCTAATCGAATCATAAAAATCCAAATCCGAATTCGTTTACTCATAAGTCATTCTTCCGATGAACTTTTTCTAACTTAACTTTCTAACTAAGAGACTAAGTGTTCATTTCACTCCAAAACTACTCCGAATCCAAACCTACCAGCTCGATACAACTCAACACAACTGAACAATACATAAAGAAGTATATATAGGGGAAATAGGGCTATAACTCTCAAAACGATAGGCCGGGTCGTTACATAATTCGAGCGAGGTCGAAATTGTAACCCGTTGTATTATTTTTATTGTAGAACATTACACGTCGCCTTATTGTTTATGCGTGCATCGGGGCGAGCCCGATATGCTTGAATTTGCTTTCATTGGAGAATACTGTGCGTTTCATGCGTGAGTCTTAGTTCGCTTAACTTTGCTTTCATTGGAGAATACTGTGCATTTCATGGGTGAGTCCTAGTTCGCTTAATTTGCTTTCATTGGAGAATATTGTGTGTTCCTATTTCGCTTAACTTTATTTTCAATGGAGAATACTGTGTGTTTCATGGGTGAGTCCCAGTTCGCTTAACTTTTCGTTCATTGGAGGATACTGTGCGTTTCATGGTTGGGTCCCCTGTTCTGGAGATTGTTTCTTAATAGTCGACCTGTGCTGAACCGTTTCTATTATTTGTAGTACGGTGCGGCTTAGGGGGCTTTGCTCGATCATTGCTTTCGAGATGTTATGGTACGAAACCTTTTCTTAGGGTGTTTTGGTGGCGTTCGTTCCTTGTTTGTATACTTGTGAGAGTGCTCGTGTTCCTGTTTTGAACCAACAAGAGAGCGTGATAAGTTAAACCCAAATGAAATTGCCAGTTACCTTGTCATGGTAAATCAGTGAAAGGAGGAATGACACTGTAGGGTCGCTCGCTTCGCCTCATACCCGAATGATGGTTTCAGATTTGGCGGTTGTGTTCGGCTTCATCGTTAATCATGTCTAGGCTTCTCGTGGGTTGGACTTACCTTGCCCGTTGGGATATCGAAACCGAGTCCCAGTTCGACCCTGTTCGATATGCACATATAATTAGGGAAATATGTCATACTTTGTTCATAAATCACCCAATGCATGTGGGTACAAAAATAAGGCAGGATATGCCCGTTATTTCAAAGAATCACACAATAGGCTATCATCCCTTCCTAAGAGGTGAAAGCACAAGCCGATATATAAGGTGAATACGTCAAATAAGATTGCGGTCATGCTAAGCTCATAGTGACTGTGGTCCTACTTGAAACATGCATATGACGTATCAAACACATCGCTACAGGTGTGGCATGGATTTTGCATAGACATCGGTCATAATTTCTATTTCATGTAGAGATCTGACCTAGATTGGTTTAGTTATCTCAAAAGCTTATCTACCACTTTTCCGAGTCGGTATTTATACCGAGACGGTGAGGCCATGACAGTTTTGAAGTGATACTTGGCTAGTTTAAGATCTAAAAAAAACTAAAAAATTGGCTAAAAAATTGAAAACAGATTCCCTACCCCAGGGTAGGGGTAAGGTCTGTGTACACACTACCCTACTAAGACCTCATTTATTTTTTTAAGATTAAGACGTCCGAATCTGAATACACAACTGAATATCAAGATGTGTATTAAGATTAAGACATCTGAATCTGGATACACATCTGAATATATTAAGATGTGTATTAAGATCTAAATACAAAATAATTAAGACTGTTTGATTTTTAACAAATGAATGTATAAATATATCTATATTTGAAAATTAATAAACATAAAATTCAGATGAAATACTAACAAATCTAATATTTTATCAATAAAATATATAGTTTTTAAAATATGATAGTTGTTGGTGATGGTTAATGGGTGAATACCGACTAAAGGCGATGGTTGGTGGTATGTTGGTTGATGATGGTGGTTCATGATTATAGTTAGTAGTGATGGGTAGTGGTGGCGATTATGATTGAGGATGGTGATGGTGGTAGTGGTGGTGAGTGGTGATAGTTAATAATGGCGGGTGGTGATAGTATTTGTGATTGAGAAAGGTAGTGGGTGGGCGTTGGTAGGTTATAATGATGGGCAGTGTCGTCCATGGTTGTTGATGGGGATGGGGTGGTCAGTTGTGGTAGTTGAGGTGAATGAGTATTGATTGTGGGTGAGAATGATGATGGTCGAAGTGGTGGGGATAGTGGGTGGTGATGGTCGATAATGGTGGCGGCTATGATTGAGGATGATGGTGGCTTGGTGGTGGTGGAGGTGGCGGTGGTGGTGACATGGTGGTAGTTGATAATGGTAGGCGGTGGCGGCAGAATATGTGATAGCATCTTAATGAAATTAAGTCTCTGTTATACATTTGAATCATACAGACCTATTCAGACCCATTAAATGGATGTGAAGTAAAAAAAAAAAAACACACTTAATGATTAAGATCTGAATAATTAAGATCAGATTTTAAAAACAAACGCGCTTAATGTCTGAGATCTGAATGATTAAGATTCAGACCTCCATTAAGTGCAAACAAATGAGGCCTAAGTGAGATTATACTGGATTGTTATTGTTGTTGTTGTTGAATATACATATGTTATATCTCGACCGATTTTAAGCGGTTGGTGGCTATTTAGGCAAAATCTTTTTTTCTCTCTCTCAGCAAGAATAAAGAAGAGCATGTCTTTCCTCCCAAATGATACAAACTGGACCTGAATAAAATTCGGACATTATGGCCCAAGTTCTCTCTCAGTGACGTAAATATTGTATGGGGTGCCTTATTTGGTCGCTCCCATTTAACTTATATCTATATTTTTAAATTTTTTTAACTTATACCTACTTTTTAAATAACTTTAGCCTAGTTACAAAACAAACGGGTATTTATCTCTAGAAGCAATGCTGCTTTAGTTATAAGGTAACAAAATCGTGCTTTTAGCCTTTTTCCTCTGCTTTTGAGTATGAGTTGATCCAACTTCCTACTCTTCTCTTCTCTTCTCATTCTTGCAGAGATTTCATAAAATAGTGATATTCCTTTTGCGCATTAAAATAATATAGTATGAAGTTAGCATGACTGGATAAAGTTGATGGGTGGCTTAATACTGATTTAGGTACATTTTATGTCTTGATTTCTTTCTTTTGTATTAATTTGTCTTGATCACCAAGGAAAATAATTAAAAAAACATTAAGCATGGGAACAGATGGAGGAAATTCAACAGTTGAGGACGCGTCTGATCGACGTGAGAATTGATATAGAGGAATATCCAAAAGCATAACCCCGTTGTGGGTTGGGAATATTCTTTCATGTCAATGGAGAGCTGAAGTTCGTCAGTTACAAAAACAAAAAATTCAGCTCTATAGCTGAAATTTGCCAGTTACAAACAAAAACTTCAGCTCTAGAGCTGAAGTTCGGCAGTTACAAAAATAAAAATTTCAGCAATTACAAACAAAAACTTCAGCGAATAGAGAACAAAACTTCAGCACTAAGTGCTTAAGTTCAGCAAATAGAGAACAAAACTTCAGTACGCTTAAGTTCAACAATTACAAATAAAAACAAGTTCATCAAATAGAGAACAAAACTTCAGCACTAGAATGCTTAAGTTCAGCAAATAGAGAACGAAATTTCAGCACTAGAATGCTTAAGTTCAGCACTTGTGGTCTACTTCAGGCCCAGCTACTAGAATGCTGAAGTTTTGCGTGATTGCCTTTGCTACTTCAGCCCCGTATGTTAAAATACCACGGAAAAGTGGGTATGCTTTCAATTTTTTTTTGCAAAGCGAGCACAAATTAAAACGTGACCCAAAAAGCGGGTATAAATGCTATGCCCCTCGGTTACAGATTAGGCCTTTTATTTCTTTTACACAAGTTTCCTTGTTTACGCACTAGTCCGCTAAGTAGTTTTTATTTCAAATGAGTCACTGTTTGCTATTTATCCTTGTAATTGACTCATTTGAGGTTTAAGATGAGAACAGTTATATTTTTTGTTGCTTAGTTCTTGTCTGATAGAAAATTTGATGCATATCTATCGTTTTCCTTCTTCTTCTTTTGCGGAATACTCCCAAACTAAATATAGTAGTCAAAATTGAATAAAAAACGATAAAGAGTACATATATTTCAATTCATTGAAGAAAAATCCATAAAATATTACACTTGAAATAAGATTACACTGTATATAATATAAATCATACATTCTTTTATCAAAATTACAAAAACATATACTATATTGAACAAAAGCTAATCCTAGCTACTAAGGCACAATGCTGCTGTAATCCTGACGACAATCGGGACAACTCATATTTCTGCGCATCCATGCTAATAAACATTCTTGATGGTACACATGATTACACGGTAAGACTCGTACATATTCATTTTCTTCAAAGTTGGTCAAGCAAACACTGCATTCACCATTCCCAAAATTTATGTTACTTGATGCCGAGCACTGAAGTCGGGGAAAGGAGCCCTACCACTCTAGGGACGATCCTTCGAGCTCTAATAGCAGCAACGTATCGTATTACCCGAGGAAGAAATAAGAAGAGGAGGAAGTTAATAGTTAGTTACCACTCCCAACAATATTGTAATAGTAACTATATTGAATGTAGTGAGGTCTGATCCGCCTTCTAAGGTGACAGGATGAATAAAGGAAAAAGCCGCAACAAACTATATCCGTAAAAAGAAAAAAAGTTACAAAATGAAGGATCTTTGTAAAATTCTAATTACAAAATGCTTACCACTTTGAAAAGATTTAATGTGTATAAGATTCCCCGTCGTGTTTGACAAGTATGTTACAGGAATTTGATCTAAAGGTCAAGGGATAAACTATACTAGGGTGGCAAATCGCCGGGTCAAATAGGATAAAAAAATAAAATTATCCGATCCGATTCATATTTAATACGGAAAAGAAAATGGGCTAACTGATGCATATTATCCATGGCTTCTTGAGTATGTTCACTTTTGAGAGAATTTCTAGTTTTCCAAACTTGAGGAACCCCCAATTGGAGTCTTTGTAAATGTAAAAGTTAAACTCATTGATTATCTATTTTTAAGTGGATACTATGAATCTTGTTCATACTACAACAAATCATAGCTACCGCAACATTTAATCACGACTTATATAATAAAAAATGTCGGAAAAAACTAATTTTGTGATATTTTTTAAGAAATATCGTAATATGAGTGACATTTAATAAGAAATGACAAAATTATGAGACTTTTAAGTAAAAATGTATTCTTCGGTATTTACTGACATTTACCTAATGAAGGAAATTTTTCCTACTTTGTAATTTTTAATCGTGACAAATTGTAACTAAAAAACATTAAGGCCGGTCTACTATAACACTGCCAATCTCTCCTCTATCCTCAGCCCCCAAATCACGATGCCACCGTTTTATATTCGCAAAATTGTCAATGTCGCCGTGAAAATTTTCTTTTGAACTTGCTTCATATATATCTCTGGCACTATCAATTTTTTGAAGTTTAGAGTTGCGATCGGTTAGTGATGCGTACAAAAGAATGGTACCAACGGCTTGCGGAAGTGTACCTAGGCGTTAGGATTAGTTGAAAGAAGGGAGAAATCTAGTTTTGGTCTTTGACACTTAAGTCTTAATGTTTTTATTTCATAAGTTTCTAGTATTGCAATTAAGTCCCTAGATATTTAGTTGTTGAGCAGATTCCATCCTCTGCAAATACGGTTACTTGCAGGACAGCTGTGCAGAGGAACCTCTACTATTTCTTGCTCAGCACTCTTATCCTTTTACAACTTTCATCATCTATATCTATTGTAATAGTTGATAGGATTTATATCAATGAAATCCTTATAGCTTAATTTAACTTAGTTTAGTTTTCATCTTCTTCTCTTCCAAATTGCACTGTTCCATTGTAGCTGCATCATTTGGTATCAGAGCAGCTGCTCTTGGGCCGTGAGTAATGACTTCCGATATGTTGAGAGATTACCGATGGAAATCGCAAACATCAGGATGCGGCAAAACCAGATGGAAGAGAATCGAGATAAGGCCCTTAACGAGCTGGGAGAAGCAGTACAAGCTTCTCAAAGGTAGCAAGATAAGGCCAAAAACTTACCTGAGCAAGATCTGGAGTTGAGCTTTATTCACCAACAGTTGGGACCTTTGGAGGAAATGGAGTGCAGGGGAGTGGAGGCTCTTCGAACCCATTTTCTTCTCAACAAGTAAACCATCTTGGGATTACTGGTCCTGGAATGGTATAGTCTCCATCAATAGGTGATGGGGTCAACCCTGGAGGCACACCAGCTCAACAGAATCAACTTATGCCAGTACTAGGAGGTTACAATGGAGCTGCTGTCACAGGAGGTTCTCATGGTGTTACTCATGCTAGCACTCTATCCAGGTTAGGGAAGTTAGAGTTCCCTCATTTTGATGGTAAGGATCTCAGATATCTTCTTTATAAAATCGAGCAATTTTTCTCTTTAGAAGAAATACCTCATGTTCTGAAAATCAACGTGGTTTCCATTCATTTGGAGGGAGTTGATATAAAATGGCACCAAGCTTATATGAAAGTAGAACGTGTTTTACTTTATCTTAGTTGGAATAAGTGTCTATATGCCTTAATCGATAGATTTGGTGCTCAGTATGATGACGCCATGGCTGAACTCAAGCTGTTATGTCAAACGGGAGCTGTGAAAGATTACCAAGACCAGTTTGATAGGTCCATTAATAGACTGTCCTTGCCAATGGAGTATGCCATCAGCTGCTTCTAGCAGGTCTTAGACTTGAATATAAAGACAATGTCAAAGCCCACAGACCATGTTCCCTACCCCAATCCTACTACCTAGCTAGATTACAAGAATCATCTTACCTAGCTCAACACAGAACCTTAAGACCCTCTCTTCCTCCTACCCCTTTTGTAGCTTCAAAAAACATTTCCATTGTCCCATACTCAGGTCCCAAAGTACCCTATAAACCTCCTGAACCCAATTCCCAGTGGAACAACGGCAAAGGAAAGAAGCTGACACCAGCCGAGCTTAATGAGAAAAGACTAAAGGGTCTTTGCTATTTTTGTGACGAAAAATTCTTTCCTAGACATAAGTGTAAGACCAACAAACAACTATCTTTATTGGAATTAGAAGATGGAATGGAACTTGAAAACGACAATCAACAGCTGTATGTAATGAAGGTTGAAGAGGTTCAGGAAAAGGAAGTTTGTGAAACCAGTAAAGAAGCTGAAGTAAGAGGGTAAGTTGATCATGTAACTATCTTATTGAATGCACTCAATGGGGTAACCGGCTTCCATACATTAAGGGTCACAGGCTACACAGAGAAAGGCCCTGTCAGTTTGTTGATTGACACAGAAAGTACTCACAAGAGTAGCTAAGAGGTTTGGCTGCCAAGTCCAAAAAGTCAATCCTCAGCCTATTAGTGTTGTAGATGGTGGCATTGTGTATGCTACTGGGATGTGTAAAAGGTTGAAGTGGTTGCTTCAAGGAACCACATTTCTAATTAATTTCTTGCTGCTGACATTGGGGACATGTAACATGGTGCTAGGAGTTCAATGGCTTCAAACTCTTGGAGATATCAAGATGAACTTCACTCAACTCACTATAGAATTCCAGCTTCATGGAAAGAAGCATCTGCTTCAAGGGGATGCTGCTAGACTCAAGACAATGGATGCTAGAACCTTAGGAAAAATGGATGAAGGAGAGGCTCATATATTCAATGTAAGGGAGCCTATATAAGATTCTAAAGATGTTAAGATCCCTCAATCTGTAGGGATAGAACCAGGAATGAGAAGTCTTAGAGAGGAGTACCAGGTCCTGTTTTCAGAACATTCTAGGCTTCCACCTTCTAGAGGATTTTTCGACCATAGAATAACCGTAGAAGCTGATAGCAATCCAATTAACATCAGGCCATACAGATACTCTTCAGCTCATAAGGATGTGATTGAAAAGCTAGTCCAAGAAATATTGGATCAAGGCATTGTTCATCCTAGTTCCAGCCCTTATGCCTCCCCTATGGTTCTAGTTAGCAAGAAGGATGGATCATGGAGACTTTGTGTAGATTACAGAGCTTTAAACAAAGCTACCATCAAAGATAAGTTCCCAATCCCAATCATTGAAGAGTTGTTGGATGAACCTTGTGGTTCCAATGTGTTTACAAAAATTAACCTCAGACCAGGATACCATCAAATAAGCATGGTTCCTGTTGATACAACCAAGACAGCATTTAGGACTCACTCAGGCCATTATAAATATTTAGTGATGCAATTTGGGCTCACTAATGCTCCTTCTTGCTTCCAAGGCCTTATGAACCACATCTTTAAAGAATACTTAAGAAAGTTCATCTTAGTATTTTTTGATGACATTTTAGTGTTCAACAAAAGCATGGAAGAGCACCTGGTACACCTTAACCTAACCTTTGAGTTATTGGTGAAGCACAATATCATTGAAAGGGAAGACAAGTGTTCATTTGGGAGCTGCATGATTGAATACCTTGGCCACTTTATCTCTGTTGATGGTGTTGCTACTAATCCGATAAAGATTGATGTTGTTCAAGAGTGTCCTGTTCCAACTATTATTAAGCAGCTAAGGGGGTTCTTGGACTAGCTGGATACTACAAAAGGTTCATACAAAGGTATGGAGTGATTAACAAGCCACTTACTGATCTGTTAAAGAAGGACAATTTTCATTGGAGTGATAAGGCTACCACAACCTTTGAAGCTTTAAAAACAGCTTTAGTCACTGATTCTGTGTTGGCTTTGCCTGATGGCTC
This sequence comes from Nicotiana glauca, assembly GCA_026770625.1. Taxonomy (NCBI): domain Eukaryota; kingdom Viridiplantae; phylum Streptophyta; class Magnoliopsida; order Solanales; family Solanaceae; genus Nicotiana; species Nicotiana glauca. The sequence goes on from MU751279.1 coordinate 20,024, forward strand.
TCATTAGTTCATAGTGAAAAATGATGCATGTCACATTGGAATAGGAGCAGTCTAGATGCAGAAGGGAGACCCTATTGCCTACATCAGTAAAGGGCTCTCTCCTAGGCATCTGACCCTATCAGTATATGACAAGGAACTCTAGGAATTGGTGTAGGCTATCACTAAATGGTCACAATATCTGAGAGGAAGACATTTCATATTGAGGACTAACCAAAAGGCACTTACGTTTCTCTTGGAGCAAAAGCTTCACACTGGTACTCAAAATAAATGGATAGCCAAAGTCATGCAATTTGACTTCACTATAGAATACAAGAAGGGAAGAGAAAACAAGGTTGTAGATTCGTTGTCTAGGCTGCCTAAAGCTGAGTTAACTGCATTACTTATCAATAATTCTGGGGCAATATTGTTCCAAAGAATCATGGGAAGTTGGCAGAGTGATTCTGAGTTGCAAAACTTGATAAAAAAGATACAGAGCAAGGAAGGAGAAAACCATAGCTATTTTTATGATAACCAACAGTTGAGGAATAATGGGAAGTTAGTTGTGGGGAATGATGCAGAACTTAGGATGGACCTGACTCAGCAATAGCATGATCTTCCTATAGGAGGTCACTCAGGTATCAATAATACATACAGAAAACTGGCATCACTATTTTATTGGAAATCAATGAAGGAGGATGTCATTACACATGTCAAGGAATGTGTTGTCTGTCAAAAGTGCAAATATGGTAGTTCTCCTTATCCTGGTCTACTCCAACCTTTGGCAATTCCTAGTACTACTTGGTCAAGTATTAGCATGGATTTTGTGAAGGGATTGCCTAAGTCCAAAGGAAAATCAGTAATTTGGGTGGTGGTGGATAAATTAACTAAGTATGCCCATTTTATGGGAGTTTCTCATCCCCACAAAGCTGCAGACATAGCTCAATTGTTCCTAGATAATGTCTACAAACTACATGGTATGCCTGATAACATAGTTAGTGATAGGGATCCAGTGTTTGTCAACAAGGTTTGGCAAGAACTTTTTTCTGCTCATGGAGTTACCTTGAACACTTCCTCTGCTTATCATCCCCAATCTGATGAGCAGACCGAAGTTCTCAACAGGTGCTTGGAGACATACCTGAGGTGCTATTGTTCTGATGCTACACAAGATTGGAACTTATACCTACCCCTCGCTGAGTGGTGGTACAATACACATACCATTCTACCATCCAAATGCCCCTTATGAAGCCCTTTATGGACAACCTCCTCCCATACATTTACCTTACCTTCCCGGAGATGTTGTTGATGAACAAGTGGATATGAGCGTTATAACTAGAGAATTCAAAACACAACTCCTCAAGTACCACCTTAGTCGAGCTCAACTAAGGATGATCTCTCAAGCCAACCATCATAGGTCAGATAGGCAGTTCCAAATGGGTGATCGGGTCTACTTTTTTACAAAGCTAGCAGCCAAATACTATGGGCCTTATCAAATCATTTAGAAAATTGGTGCAATTGCGTACAAATTGAGTCTTCCTTCCAACATCACCATACACACTACCTTCCATGTTTCTCTCCTAAAACCATGCTACAAAGTGCCTAACAACATAACTCACCCTCGAGTCATGGACATTACCAACCCTTACTACCCTACTCCTAAATCCATACTCGGCAGAAGGATGATCAAAAAGGGGAACAAAGCCATAGCCCAAGTTCTTGTGCAATGGGAGCAGATGCCTGAGGATCAAACTACTTGGGAGGATTATCATGTCTTGAAGACGTGGTTTCCAGCTTTTCTTCCTTGAGGACAAGGAAGATTTCAAGAAGGGAGAAATGATGCGTACAGAAGAATGGTATCAACTACTTGCAGAAGTGTACCTAGTCGTTAGGATTAGTTGAAAGAAGGGAGAAATCTAGTTTTGTTCTTTGACACTTAAGTCTTAATGTTTTTATTTCATAAGTTTCTAGTATTACAATTAAGTCCCTAGGCATTTAGGTGTTGAGCAGATTCAATCCTTTGCAAATACGGTTATTTGCAGGACAACTGAGCAGAGGAACCTGTACTATTCCTTGCTCGGCACTCTTATCCTTTTACAACTTTCATCATCTATATCTATTGTAACACTTAATAGGATTTATATCAATGAAATCCTTATAGCTTAATTTAACTTAGTATAGTTCTCATCTTCTTCTCTTCCAAATTACATTGCTCCATTGCAACTGCATCGGTTAGCGGATAAGCGAATCCCATCGTGACGCAGAAAATCGAAAGGGGAGATGACCAGGTTGGTGTCTAGAAATCTAAACATCACAGAAGTTTACCAAAATTTATGCATTTGGTTGAGGGTTTTATTTAATCTATTCTCTAGTATTTAGATACTGCTACTGATAATTCTCAGACTTTTGGTTCATTTTATTAAGGTTCGCGTAAGGGTTATTCATTTGTGATTTTTTAATGGATTGAGTTTCCAGTTAAATACCTTAAATAGGGTTGCATTTTTTTCTCTTATTTTTGTTCTATTCCATTCCTACCAACTTTTTGAGTGAATTCTTTAGAGGATTAGATTATATTGTTTGGGTGTTCAATTTGTCCTTACTATTGCAGAACCCTGAAATCCATTAACCATATATGGCATACTGATGCACCAGTCGATGCAAAAGGTAAATGAGTTCCCTAAATTATAGGGCTATCTTTTTCACTACTAAATTGCGTGATGCTATTTCGAACAGGAGAAGAACATATTGTGACTTAACTTCTTAAGAGTTGTTTGGTGGTGCTTGATGGTGACTCTATTCCAAAGAACATGGCAGATTGGACTGGAAAAGAAGCTTGTGGATACTTGTTTGTGAGGGAAAAGGTAAAAGACCGGTATGATTATGTGTTTGATGATTTAGATTATAGATGGTGTAGGGTATCTTAAGATCAGCTTTATTGACAATCCAAGTTGGATAAGGAGCATTGCCATTAATGTTGGGACTGAAATTGATCAATATATCATTCTGGCGAATTGAAGAGCAGAGAAGGATTTAGCAAGCCTTTACAATGATACTAGGGATTGTTAGTTCCTCTTCTGCACTACCTAGTAATATTAGGAGCTTTGGTTTCAAATATCGTAAAGTTTCTATAAAATCATTGCTTACTTGCTCTCAAGTTGAGTAAAACATCCATTTGTCGTGATGATGCTGATTGTAATATTATTTTTTTATACTTATGATACCTTAGCTATAATGTGACACCACACGCTAATATTTTCATGTTATTTTTCTTTACTTTAGCTTAGCATTATCCACAATTCTTGGAACAATATAATGAAATATGGAAGTTAGGAAAAGATTGCCAAAGATGTTGTGTCACCTAAACAACTGGCTGAGAAGCGGATAACATCCGTAAAACACTTTCTACAGTTGTATGTAACTTCATTTTTATTAGTGGAATGATCTTTTGCATAAGCTTATTATGCCAAATTGATACATTGCTTTTGAGCTTCTAATGTTGAATGGGTTTTTATGTTTTCTTTCATAAGGTAGCAGCCACATGATTTTATATACTTTTTCAAGATGTCGTACGAGGTACAATCACGTTGTTCTTTTTGCTACCTAGTAGTAATTTCCTAAATAAGTTTAGTGATGATTTTTTTTTTTAAATTTCAGTTCTTGGAATACTTTAGAAGAAAGTGAGATCAACTAATGTAAAGGAATCGTTGAGTTGGCGAAAGTATGGACTCTAAAGCTTTTTCATCAGAAGGACGATAATAAAGCTACGACCAATGTAGATTATTTTGGACGTTTAAAGGGGAAAGCTATGTAATTGTATGTTGAAGTAACTTGTAGTTGGTTGAAATTGTTTGTAGCGTACCGGAAAGTATTGAAATAAGAATGGATGTTATTATGAATAAATTAGTGTTCATTTACCGTTTTCTTTTAATATAAATATATATGTCTTTAATTTAATCTTTAGCATGACTGATACAATTATTTTCACATTCACATTATGAGTGAGAAACTATAAATAATTTAATGACATTTATATATATGTCACAAACAAGATAGGTTAAGTATCCAAATTATTGACATTGGATAAACGTCGTTACTAAATGTCACAAATTATTTGCCGACACTAATATAAATGCCGAGAAAAAAATGACACTGAAATTTCCGACATTTGATTTAAGTGTAAAATAAATGTTGTAAATGATTTTGTGACATTTCTGTTACTTAAACTGACATTTATAAAGTGTCGTCGTATGTCATATTTTTAAAAAGCTATTATCCATCTCATTTTTTAGTAGATAATATAAATGGATAACTGTTTTTTTTTTTATTATCCATTTGACCACCACTAAACTATACAGGTATTTCTGTTTTGTGAATAATTCCTACTCATAAGAGGGAGCATAGACACCTTTCTTTGCAATTAACATTTAGTTCAAAGGTAGTTGTGTAGTTTCAAGTTAATCTGTATCTCTAAGTACATGCCACATTAACTTAAAATGGACCAATCCCAATTTAAACTCATTTCCCCATAAACCTGATTTGCCCCATATAACTGAAATGGGCTAAGATAGCATCGGTTCTCATCAAACTATGTACAGTACATCTCTTCCGTGTTCTTCTTTCATCTTCTACTCTACCCCGCTGCTATTACTACTATTGGTATTATATTTTCGTACCATTTTTTCTTTCTTCTTTCATTTATCACACCTAATTATAAAGCTCTCAAATATTGTACTTTACTTGACAATTGCCTTCTTTTTCAGGCATATGCATGCATCATTTCCCCCTTTACTATAATGGCAGCCCTATATGCATATTGCATTAACTCTAAAAGTAGATCTCTAGCTTCCACTTAACATTTAGAATCATTACAAAAAAAAAAAAAAATGCGATCTTAGTAACAAGAACGAGATGAATCATAGTGAAGTCAGTGTAATTTTGCCTATAGATTTGCGATACACTTACGAAGATAATCAAGCGCAGGCACCTCATGATCATGATTTTCCCCTAGCTCGTCAGAAAGATCTGGTACCTCCTGATTGAAATAATTAATTAGTAAATTAACTTACGGCTAATTAAATAAAATAGAAAATGCTCAAGTACTGATGATACATGTACTCAAAAAATTACACTACATTGAATAATTCCATTCACCTCAACTGCGCAAGTGATGGATGTTAGCAATTGGAAGAGTACGTACAGAGATCGATTAATTGTGGCAACAGAAATGCAATCCTTTTACTAATTAATATGCTACCTAGTTCCATTACATCATGACTAGTAATTAACAAAAAAAAACATACTCCATGTAGGAATTTTGTTAGTAATGGCTGTCAATTCAACTGGCAGCTGTAGGAAGCTCTATCTTAATTTCCTTTGTCTACTTATTGTTTCTTGTATCGTTTTCTGCAATCTCACGTTTTCTATTCTTTTATTTTCTGTTTTGTCCGATTTTGACATTCTCCTCTTATGTTTTATGTCTGATTATACGGGATTTCATCACTTCAATAAGTATACGTATTAAACTAGTTAAATTTATTATGTCCGAAAAAGCAGGTGTCATGCGGAAGCTAGCAAAACAAATCTTAAACGACGATAAATCATCAAAGAGAAATCTACCAAAAGAGAGACAAAAATTTAACGTGGTTCAGTCAACTGACCTACGTCCACAACGGAGATGAGCAATCCATTATAGTAAAAGAGAGTACAAAATATCGAGAGAACAACCTCACGAATAGGCAAACACAAGTGACACACTAACACTTGTCCCGTAAAGTTCCCTCCTAAACAAGACTCTTAAGCCCCCTATGGCTACATTGTGGATGCTAATGACTGAGAAGGACGGATCTTCAATTTATAGAACTCCAAACCTTTTCCTACAAGAAAAGGGACTAGCAAGACATGAAAGAATTATAATTTTCTTTTACAAAAAGAAAAACCCAATGATGATAAATATATTGTTCTTTCCTTCAAAATATAGGAAAACCAAATATGATAAGAAAATGAGGACAACACCTAACAAAATTGCCTGCTTATCTTATTTCAGTCAGTAATTAGACAAACTAAGTGATATTTATATTAGATGAGAAATTCATTAAAAATTCGAAGCCTTTTTACAGTCAACATTTTGTAATTTAAAATGAAGTTCATTTTTTTTTTAATCTTTTTGGGTTTGTTACAATCTAGTTACTTTCCTCCGTTTTGAAAACTCCCTTATGTACTGTTGCTTAGAACCCCCATCAGTTCAATTTACTTTACGTTCTATCTCCCTGTAATACTGTTCACTTCATTTCATTTTATGTGACAAATATTCAGTAAAAATGTTAATGTATGCAGTCAAACAAATATAAAGTTGAATTAATTAATACTAACATACCAAAAGTACAAACCAAAAATACAAAAATCATAGTTAAAAATTTATATATTGTTAATAAACAATTTCTTCACGCTATCAGTTTGAATTGGCGCGTAACAACAAACTTAATTTGATAACTTATAAAAGTTTATTACTTACATTAATAGGTAAATATAAAAAATAAAAGTAGTGTAAATTGGTATGCTAGAGCCTCTAAAAATGAAAATTGAGTAATTTAGGCTTTTCCTCATTCGGGTTACATGCATTACAAACTGTGGGTAAGGTGTGTTTGTTTTCTTGTCAGGGTTTTAGTTAATTTAATTTTAATATTTATGTGTGGTTAAGTAAATGTTTGTCTTTTGTGACCATATGTGGATCTTCTAGGGGTGATATGTTATTTAGGCGATGTTTAAATGCAGATATTATGCGAATATAAAGGAAGGAAAGAATCGAGAAAAAAGAATAAGGATTATAGTAACATTATTGTTGGATATTATTGAGTTAGAAAAAATTTGTTGAAAAATAAATAAATTGAATTTTTAAGTAAAGGTTTGGATTGAATTTAACCATTGAAAATTGTTGGAAATGGTATCATAAGATCAAATATTCATTATCATCGTAGGGAAACTACTAGTTATATCCATTTATAAGTAGCTTATTACAAATAGTGGCCAATTCACAAAATATTACAAATATTAACCAAATGTTACTAATATTAGCCAATTAGATATTAGTAATAAAAAAGGTCAAATTTTTTTTTCTTTTAAGTGGGTGTTATTAGAATAGATTAGGTGCACCTTAAGGAGTTTGAATCTCAGTTTTGGAATAATTTGATGGATATTTTGAGGTAGTTTGAATTGAAAATTCGAAGTAGAAGATGAACATGAAAAAAATGACGCGTGTATCACACTGTGTATCACATATGTGTCATATTTGTATCAAATATGTATCACATGTATATCCATGTATACCTGTGTGTGATACGTGCGCAATACATGTGCCTGATAAGAGGCTATATAAATGTTATTTACACTCTAATTTTGCCATGCTTTATTGTGATTTTAAAAGCTAAATGATATAAATACTCTAATTGGTATTCTTTTTCTTCGCAGGGACTAACCCAAGTTAGGAAAAGCCTATGCAGTATTTTGAAATCAAGAAGGTGGATAAAAAGCCAACCAAGAAGACCCCAAGCGAAAATAAGCAGGAAAGAAGCAACGAGGAACGGATTTGAAGCTACCGCGACAGCGGTCGACCGCGGCTGGACCGCGGTGGGCTAATGAAGCGAGGAAGAATATTTCTATTTCGCCACGGCCGCGCCGCGTTTTGCCGCGGTGGATTATGTAACTGCCCAAAACTTTTAGGACTAAAGTGTAAATCGGGAGAAACTTATTCCAAACCCTTATAAGCGTAAGAAACTCGCCCAAGAAAGTTTTAGGCTTGTTTTTAGACTATTTTGAAGGAAAGAACAAGTGTGAGAAGAGCAACCAAATATTAGAGTTTTTCTATCTCTCTTTATTATGCAATTGCACATTATGAATATTTTTATAGTTTTATCTTGCTTTGTTATGAGTAGCTAAATATTTGATCTAGGGTTGATGGAACCAATTGTTAGATGATGTTTTGACTCAATTTTGTTATAATCGAGCTGGGTTTATTATATGATTGTTCAACTATGTTGTGTATGGTGATTAATTGAAAGAGACCTTGATTAATCGTGTCTAATTGCCTTGTGCTGCTTGAGAAAGAATACTAGGTAAGACTGTTGTTGAACAGCACCACTTTTGGGTTATTGAAGAGATTCATTACTTGAACTTAGAAGCCGGGTTAGAGATAACAAAACTTTGGTGGGATAATTCAGAGCTGCATAAATTATCAGCTAGAGTAGTTCGAGAGAATCCTTTGTAAATTATCGTAGTTTATCGAGAGATAATCGCGATAATCCATAGTTCATAATCCTCATATAGTATTACGGTGAGATTATGGCAAAAGAATTAAGACCTAAACTAGCAATTGGGGAAATCAATACCCTAGACATTTTTACCATTGAATTATCTTTGATTTTGCATATTGTTAGTTTAAATAGCATTTTGAAGTAGTTAAACAACTACCCAATCTTTGTTGATAAAAATCTTGCACCCAGAAATCGTTTGAGCTAATAGCATCACCAAGAGTTGTAATAGATAGGTTAGTTCCTTGAGGATTCGACTACAAACTTAGGTTTGGTAGACTTCAGCATCCGACCTTCAGTGGGACAGAGGGCGAGGATGCCCAGGGCTTTTTGGACAAGTGTTAGAGGATGCTTTGTACAACAAGTATTCTGGAGACTAGCGAGGTCGCTTTCACTTTTTATCAGTTCTCAGGAGTCGCTTTTACTTGGTGGTAGGATTCTGAGAGGCGTAGGCCTGTTGGTGCAACACCCCTTTCCTGGTAGCAGTTCTCCGTTCTCTTTCTGGAGAAGTATGGGCCGCAGTCTCGCAGAGAGGAGCTGTGTAGGAAGTTCGAGTGGTTGAGACAGGGGGATATGACAGTGTCCCAGTATGAGAGGAGAGTTTCTGAGTTGGCTCGTCATGCCATCTGGATGGTTTCGTCAGACCATGAGAGGATCAGGAGATTTGTTAATGGCCTTAATTATCATCTCCGAATTCTTATGACTAGAGAGAGAGAGTGATGGGTGCTTGTGAGCACGTGATTTTTGCCCCATACGAACTACTCCCAAAGAAATCAAAACAAAAATTGTCTATTTTATTGTGTGCATTTTTGTGATTTTTTCATAATATTTTAGTAATTGTTTGCGTTTGTGTTTGCATGTTTGTTCGTTTAAATTAATAAAAATACAAAAATATGTTGCATTTGCATTTAGGGTTTAATTCTATAATTAGGAGTAATTAAGTTTGTTTTACAAAATAAAAAATCACAAAAATAAGTACTTTGCATTTTTAACATTTAATGTCAAATTGTGTGATTTTCTTTTTGTGTGATATTTATTATTAAGAGTTAATTAATACTTAAGTTAATTTTTGTTTTGTAATTTCATCTAGGATTTTTTGTTTTAAAATAAGGAAATAAAAATAAAAAGAAAAAGAAAAAGAAAAAGAAAACAAATAAAAAATATAGAGAAAATCAGATTGGGCCACTTCAATTAAAAGGGAAATCAGGCCCAAAAGCACCAAAATAGCCCAATTTAAACACCCCTTACCCAGTCCTCTTGAGTTGGCAATATGTCCATCCAAACGACGTCGTTTTTGTCACGCTCAATCTGGGCCGTTGATCTCACTTGATCAACGGTCCAGATCACCCCCCATAACTCGTTCTGGACCCGTTTCCTGTACCCAGTCTAACCCGACCCCCCCCATAAAACCAAACGGCGTCGTTTCTCATTAGTGAAGTGATCCAGGCCGTTGATCTTGATTGATCCAACGGCCAGGATCAAATCCCTAGCCCCGTATATAAGTAACCAAACACACCCCACGCCCCCCAGAACACCCTACCCTCATCGTCTCTAACCTCAGAAACCCTCCACCATGAACCCCATCGACCGCCCGTCGGAAATCGCCCACGGCGGCGGTCGACGGCCAAACCCCCCCAAAGTTACACCACTAAACCCCCTTGACCTCCTCTTGCCTAACCACCAACCATCTTCCTTCGAATCATCCTAGAGCCTCTCGAATATCGAATCAAAGCTAAGAACCGTAGCGCTGCCCTAAAAATCCTCGGTGGCGGCGCCACTTCCAAACGGTCCCAAACTTATACCTGTTGTCCACCTGACCTCCCTCGTCCCTAAACCACCCTTAGTTTCCCTCGAATCAAATGAGAACTTGACGAATCTCGAATTGATTGAGCGAACCCTAACAGAGCCAAGCCTGGAATCGGGCCAAAGTAGGAAGATTGAGGTCGTCATCGACCTTAGTCGTGTGTTCTTAGTCGAGAACTCTCGATTAAGGCCCATGTCGATTTCAAGTTCAAATCGAAGCTTCAATTAGAGTGAATGGGAACTGGGACTGATTATGAGGTATTTTCTTTTTCTTTACTTTCTTTGTTTGTTGTTAGTGCTTGTTTGGTTACTTCCGTGGTAGTTCATCATTTTTCTATCAGTTAATTCTTCCTCCTCTATCCGGACCTTTTTTCTGGTCCAATTTTCATCACTGATCATTGGTATATCTTACAGATTGTTAAATCCATTGAATGTGTTTGTTTCTTTAGTTTGATTTGAAAAGTCAGTGTCCGTAATGTTCTTGTATAAACTGTGGCTATTTTTGTATTGATTGCTGGTATTATTGGCTCAAATTGTTTTACTTTTGTGTGATGTTTGTTTCCCATCTCTTTGTTGTTCATCATTGTGCATATGAATTCAGTTTGTTTTTCGTTCAGTGTATATTACAGTGTTTCATCCATTTTGTTTAGTTTAGAGTTGTGAATATAGTTAGTTATTCCCATGTATCTGTGTCAGTCAGGTTTGATCTTAATAGTTCAATAATATTTATCCTGAATCATTGTTCTTATTTTGATGCCATTTGATCTGATTTGAGTTTTAGCTTGAACGGCTAATTGAATTCGAATTGAATTGGTTGTAGCTGATGGGTAGTGATTTCAGTAGTTTCAGGGGTAATTTGGGGTGTCAAAAGTTGAAATGGTTAGTTTAGTGGGATATCAGCAAAGTACTAAGTGTAACATTAAACTAATACTTTGTTTAATACTAGTGGGGAATAAAACATAGTACATGGGGGAATTAATTAAAAGGGCTGCCCATACACGCGTGGAATTAATAAAGAAAAAGACAAAGGTTAGTGGGAAACACGTGAATTAAAAAATAGAACAAGACAAAGTTTAGTAGGGGACAAGGGAATTAAAAAAAAGAGATTAGACACATAGTAATGGGCTGTCAGAGAATATCTTGGGCTGATTTTCATTGGTGCTTTTGAGAGTTGTGGGGCAGGTCTGTTTTGGATATAAATAGAAGGGGATTTGGAAAGAATAGGGGGTCTTCTTCTTGGTCAGTTAAGTTAAAAGAAAAAAAGGAGAAGTCTGAAAAATCAGTTTAAAAGAAAAAAGAAAGCTAGGCATTCATCTAATCCGAGAGTATTTCCTGCACTGTTCCATTGAAAATTTGAAGGGAAATTCTTGGTCGTTTAGCTGCTGAGTCTCTGTTTTCCAGTTCAATGTTGTTGCGGTGTTTTGTTGAGGTTGCCTGGGTTCTATTGTGAAGCTGGGTCCAAAACATTGAAGTTTTTTTGTCCAGTTCTGGTTTAATTAAAAGTTCAGTTGAGTCTTTTGGGGTGTTTGTGTTGCTGTTGGTTTTACAAACTCATTCCGGGCTTGGTGTGAGTGTGTTTGGCTGATTTGAAATTGGTTTCTGCTACTGACTAAAGCCTAGCTTATTGCTGCTATTGTATTGCTGCTGCTGATCTTTCCTTCTTTCTTCTTGTACTTCCAATACCAGGTACATATTCTCGGTTGAGTTGATGTAGCTCTTTTGGTTTGAAATACTGAAACGAAATGCTCCTCCTGAAACATGTGTGTTCAAGCTACCATTAGTAGAGCAAATGTTATATAACTTGTACCTGCTTGGTTTTATTTTTGATTTGTATAATTGGACTTAAAACTAGGCTGTATAACAGGAACTGTATTAGACTGTATAAATTTTATCTTTCAGATTCGTTCCATGTAGCTAAAAATAGGTTCAAATGGTTTTGTACATCGATCTGGTATTCAGTAGTTCTGTTATGAAATCACGAGGCCTTTGAGTGACTAATGTTTGTTCAAAGTAATCCGACAATAGTGTTCAATCTGTTCGTGTATAGTGCTAAACGAAGTCACACAATCAAGCTGTTTTATCCGGATAATGTTTTCCAGTTTAATTGTCACCTTTAGTAGTAGTTGGTAATTCACCAACAGATAAAGAAATAAGGAAACCTGAACTTTAGAAGTGAAAATCAAATCTGATCGAATTATGTATCAAACCGCTCTCCTTAATGTTTAGTAAGATGATTAGGTTCAACGAGGTCTGAAATACCTTGCATAACAGTTTGGGATGGAAAAACCAGTATCAGTTTTATTTCTAATCGATTGTTAAACTGGGCGTCAATTTGAATGAATGTTACTTGCCCATCATAAAAATCTGCTTGATATCTTCGGGCCTCCAGGCATCTATTTGAGGCCCTATTTGAGTTTAATTGTATCCCGCCCTTACTGGGCTGAATTCGAGGCTTAAGGGAATTGTTGAATAAAGATACATAGTCTAACAATATAAATTTGGGCTTCGAGTTAGGTAGCGGGTTCAAATTGAGAGGCTTCCCCCTTTTGTTTGAATTCGGACTTGAACTCGAGGTCCGAATTTCTAAATAGTAATTAATTAGGACTTTTTCTTTTATTATTAGAGACAAAAAATAAATAGAAAAATCATAGTCACTTCAGGATATCCTTAAATAAAGAATGAGATGAGCCTCGCCAAATAAAACGCACAAATTGCGGGGCCCTCAATAAATGGTTATAATAAATGCTTAGATTTCGGGATGGGCCGTTTAGTGAATTTCACGGCTTTCCCCAAAAATAATAACGCGTTAGACTCTTTAGGCGCGGTTTTAATAATATTACCTTCCTAAACTCGGGGGTGCATTTTATGTGACCCAAATCAAATCCTAAAATGTTGGATAGAATGTGTTTCGGATTGCGGGTGCATTTCATGTGACGCGATCCAAAGACATATTTTAAACGACGTTCAATTTTCCTTAAAATAATAATAAGAGCGGTTTACGGTTAAAAAGAATATAAGATAAAGCATGTTGTAAAATCAGATAAATAAGCCAAATATAACAGTTGAGCGACCGTTCTAGAACCACAGAACTCAGGAATGCCTAACACCTTCTTCCAGGTTAACAGAATTCCTTATCCGAATTTCTGGTTCGCGGACTGTTAAACAGAGTCAAACCTTTTCCTTGATTCGAGATTCAAACCGGTGACTTGGAACAACATAAATCTCCCAAGTGGCGACTCTGAATCTCTTAATAAACGAATCCCGTTTCGATTGTCCTTTGATTAGAAAAACTCACTCTATTACGCCCCTCGCGGGGTGCATTAGGTAAAAAGGAGTTGTGACAGCTCTGGCGACTCTGCTGGGGATAACACGAACCCAGAACTTTTGTTCAGGGTTCAAGAATTCGAGCTTGTTTTATGATTTTTACTTGGCTTATTTATTGTTGATATTATTGTATTTTTGTGAACCTTTGTGCTAAAATGCTATCTGTTTACCGCTTTAATATTGTCTGAACTGTATATATAAACTGCTATGAAACCCTTCTTTTTTCTGAGTCTTCTGAATTTATGTTACACACGTGCGCGTGGCCCACTTTCTGTTAGAAGTCATACCAATTAGAATGAGGTTGGGTAAAGTAACTAGGCCGGACTGACTTTCGTGCTCCCGGTATGTTACCCCCGCTTCGGCTCAAGTTGTCCGCTCGGGTAAGCCAGGTCTAGAACAATAAACCCAGGGTTTTAAACCTAGAATAACAAAACCTCATGCCGGATCCCTAGTAGGAACGTTTGTTTGCATCATGTGCATTTGACTTTGGAGACTCAACACTGGGGTTGGGTCTGTCTAGGACAGGTGTACCTAAAATATAAAAGACCATCCTGATGCATATTACTTGCTACATGTGCATTTATTTGCTTCGGAATTGCATGCTGACCGACTTTTGAATATTGGGAAATATTGAAAAAAATGGAAAAAACAAGAAAGAGAGGGAAATAGCAGTGTAGAGAGCTAATTATTTTAGAAAAATAACCAATCTCAAAATAGTGTTGAAACTCTGCCGGATTTTTGAAAAAATAAAAAAAAATATTTTTATAGTTTGTTTTATTTGGCAATGGAAAAGAAAAAAAAGTTTTTTTTTCAAAAATAGTTTATTTTATTTGCCACTAAAAAAGAAAAATATAGTCTTATCTTCGAAAATAGTTTGTTTTATTTTGACGATAAAAGGAAAAAAAAAGAGAAAAAACAAAAAAGTAAGAAAAAATGTCTTTGTTTTCAAAAAACAGTTTGTTTTATTGGGCAGAACTACGTAAGTTTGATTCTCACTGGATGTGAGATACATAGGCAACTCATATCGGGTTCAACTATTTGAAAAAAATATTTGAAAAAAAGAGAAAGAAAAAGAAGGGAGAATTTTTTAGGGTGTAAATAAATACCATTGTTTTTTCATATGTGAGGGTGATGTCATTCTTTTCCAAAATGGCCGAATGTCCCCAAAAGGACCCCGGAAGACCGTTTTTGCAAGAACAACCGCCTTGGTCATTTCTCAAAATTTTTTGACCGGTTAGCAAATACAGCCTTTAAATCTTCTTCGAAGTGCTGAAAGGCCATATTGACAAGACCGGATATTTTATGAAATTTTTGAGAAAACAGTGATGATTTTCGGTTAGTCTATTTTTAGGCAGCATGGCCATTTTGATGTTAGAATCTTTTGGAGTCTGTCAATATTGTAATAAAATGTGTCGTAGTAAATACGTTTTTCTCTTTTATGGAAAAACTTGAAAAAGAAAAATCCAACTTTTTTTTAATTAGTCATTTGGCATTTATGTCAGAACTACACGCGGTCTAATTCATGCGGGGACATGATACGTAGGCAATCCACATAAGATTCGACCACCAACACTAAAACAAAATGGAAAAAAAAGAAAAACAAAAGTGAAAAATATTGATAATAATAAGGAATGACTGAGTCCATTTTAACATGTTTTGAATTGTGAAGAGAGTTGAGGTGGTCGGTTTGTGGCAAGCGGACAACACAAGATCCGAGAAAAAATGATAACTGACATCGAAGCTGTTACAAGTGCTCAAGAGACTCAGGGTCTGAGAGTTCAACCAGAGTCTACGGCGTTCGAGGAAAATGGAATGCCAAAACAGAAAATGACTGAAACATGTCAAGCATGGGCCAATGGTCGAAGAGAGCCCCGTCCCAAGTCACAATTTGCTACACAACAAGAGCACCACTCACATTCGTTTGATCCTCTGGAAAACATCGAGAAGCCTTCCCGAAAGATGATACAGGAGGAAATAACCCAAAGAGTGAAAGGATTAGAACAACTGTTAAAAAACATGCAAGGGTTGGCAGGTCAAAAGAGTGTTGCCTTCAGAGATCTATGTATGTTCCCCGATGTCCACTTGCCGCCTGGTTTCAAGATTCCAAAATTTGAAAAATACAATAGACATGGAAACCTTATGGACCACTTGAAAAGGTATTGCAATCAACTAAGAGGTGTGGGAAGAAATGAAGAATTACTAATAGCTTATTTTGGGGAAAGTCTTACGGGAGTAGCATCTGAATGGTTTTTGGATCAAGACACATCTCGCTGGTACGTCTGGAACGACATGGCACAGGCCTTTGTCAAACAGTTCCAATACAACATCGACACTGTCCCAGACCACATTTCCCTTTCAAACCTGAAGAAGAAACCAAGTGAAAGTTTCAGGGAATATGCCATTAAATGGAGGGAGCAAGCAGCTCGAGCTAAGCCACCCATGGATGACCACGAGTTAATCACTGTCTTCCTTCAGGCTCAAGAGCCGGATTACTTTTAAAACATGATGTCCGTAGTTGGCAAATACTTCATGGAAGTAATCAAGATGGGAGAAATGGTAGAGAGCGGTCTTAAGACAGGCAGGATTATAAGTCAAGCAGCTCTCAAAAATGCAGTTCAGGCTGTCCAAATTGAATCTGGTGACACAAATGAGAGGGATGAAGAAGTCATGATGACATCAGGGTCAATGAGAGGTCCGCGAAGAACACCTCGAAGGTATGTGCAGCCTCATCAGATCTTCCATGGCTCCCTTGAGCATTACTATCCACCTCAGAACCCCCCAAACTCTGTTGATCCATCCCAGTATGTTGTCCAGCCATCAAATCACCCAAGAAAGCAAGCACGAACGTCACGAAATCTCCACCAGCCTCCGCAAAATTTTCAAGTACCTTATAACCCACATCCAAGCCAGGGGTATAGAAGGGAACAAAAGTTGAAAGATAGTTTTACACCAATAGGAGAGTCCTATGCAAGATTATTTGAGAAGTTAAAACAACATGACATGATTGCACCCATTCCTCCAAATCCGGTGGACCGATGTGCAAGAAGCTTTGACTCATCTAAAAGGTATGAATACCACTCCAATGCTCTGGGGCACAATGTGGAAAGTTGTCGGGATTTGAAAAGAGAAATAGAAAGAATGATCCAGGAAAATTTGATTCAAGGCGGTGACACCCAGAATCTCACGCTGAATCCTTTACATGCACATAAGGATGCACACTTTGTGGGGATGATGCCCGGTGACACGATGTATGAAAATCCTCTCGGGAACGTGCCGACTAAAATTGGAGAAAGCTAGGGTAATTCTGATGAGAAAATTTGTGGCTAAATGTCAGGAAAAGTCATTCCCTCCTTACTTAGAAAGGAATCTTTAGCTTTTTTTGTTATCATTTCTGTTGTCTGGGTTATTTTAGGGTTGTGATCCGGATATTGTCTTGTGTCAAACCCTATTATCCTTTCATTTTGTCTATTTTGTTTGGTCGTAGTGGCCTGTCTAGTGTCATCTAGGTTTGTGTCAGGTTTGTTCCAAGATTGTACTCCATTTGTTTTTCTTGTTTTGTTGTACAAACACCTTCCCTGTCTGTCTAACGCGATTCTCTGTTTTCCGTTATTTCTAGGCATTTTCTTTTGTTTGGTCCTCTCCTTTTTATAGTTCTTTCCTGCCGACTCTAGTGACATGACATGCGTGCACAGTTATAGGCCTAATCTTAAAAGTTAATCACAAAACCATTGGGAGATGATCGGAGCACTTAAAGGAAATAAGAACAGTTGAGATCATTTGAAGCTCGAACCATGTGGAATAGGGGGCAGGTAAAACATAAATAAACCATAAAATCAAGCTGGCCAAATTGACGGGGGTCGTTCATGATAATGAAAGTGTTGCCCAAAGGGTGCTTTGTATTTAACAGGTGAAGAAAGCAAAGATGTTGATATTGCTATCAAGTCTAGCACGATCTGAAGATGTTGCAAACGTTTGTTAAAACGCATTGTTTGTACTTGGCGTGTTTTGAAGATTGGAATGACGAAGGCATTTTGTTCTGCTATCTAAACACTTTATCCTTCGTTAACCCTTTGAGCCTTATTTGTTTTCTTTCATACCCCTTATTCGGAATCAGTAGCAAAGAGTAGAAACACAAACATGAAAGATAAGAAAAGAAAAGAAAAGGAAACAACAAAAACAACAAAGCAACAAAAGAAAAAAGGGGAGAGGAAAGAGAAAAATAATAATAAGTGAAAAGGAAAAAGTAGAACAACAAGGAATTGGGAACTATGTTTGACCTGATTCCTCAAAGAGGATACGTAAGCGCTTCACGGCTCGGTCATAGTGTAACAAAAATCAGAAAATCCCCAAGCAAGAAACTGGGGCAAAGGTTGTATTTGCTATAAATAAATCTAGTTCCGAAGGTTGTAATTTTGAACCCAAAATTGATGCATTTTTGGAGCCTTTAATACCCTTTCTTTCTAGCCTATCCAAAATCCCACATTACGTTCCAAAGAAAGACCTTCTGATCAGTCTTTAAAAGATGCCAAGTCAGACAAATGAGAGAGTCTTATCGGTGAACATAACACTCTGTTCCCCAACAGAAAAGACTCTGATCCCCAGTAGAAAAGATATATGAGAGAGTCCTATCGGTAACACCCCAATCCCCAGCTGAAAAGTAATACAAATGAGAGAGTCTTATCAGTGAAAACCTTCACGGGCACCATAAGGCGATGAAAGCTGAGAGAAAAACCAAAATGAGAGAGGCTTGATAGTGAAAACCCTTCGGGCACTACAAGTCGAATAAATATTGAGAATCAGATGGAAATTACCAGACAGAAATTGTGAAAGGCGATTAACGACGGAGGATAGGCCACATGTGCATGTCATGACTAGTAGAGTTGGTATCCACGTCTGATAGGTTTTTTTTATTTTTTTTTTATTTTTTGTTAGAGAGTCATCCCTTTCCTTTGTCTTTTATTTTTTCCTTTTATCTTTCGCCTTTCATCTAAAAATTCCCCAACAGAGTCTGTTTGGTCAAAACAAGTGAGAAATGACATCAAAATCTTCCATCAGCTTTCCCATTATGCAAGACGAGATCTGACTAGTACATCCAAGTGGTACGAGTCAGCAAGGAACAAGCGCAAGGCCAATGTCAAGAAGGATATCCCCAGCAAGATGAGATTGACAAAAGGATGGACCAATGTGAAGAAGGATATCCCCCGCAGAAATCAAAGGTTATGGACCTCAAGGCCAAGGCCAGTGGACAAATCAAGAAAGAACAACACGTAGAGCGATGGGCATAATTTGGAAATTCATATGAGACTCAAAGGTCAGAGAAATGCCAGTTCCCAAGCTATACCACAAAAAAAAGAGGGATATCCCTAGCAGAAAAGGTATTTCAGTGACACAGATGACGGAGAAAGTAGTTAATCAGTAAACATGCAAGATTTTCAAGGGGAATCAGCTGTCATGGAAAAGATACGAGGTCAGATAAGAGGATAAAAGTGGAAAACAACGATGAGAAGTTTGTGAATAAGGAATCGTCGAGAAGGTCGGAAGTTATCAGCCAAGCTTCAAAATGGTCGGACAACGCGGAGCATGGAAAAGAGAAGAAGAAAACCATCCCAGCAGGAGTATCACAACCAACCACCATGTTTTAAACTGACCAAACTTTTCTTTGATGTGAAACAGGGAAGGGAAAAATCATTGATGGCAGAGAGGCATGATACAAGGAAGATTATCAAACTAGGGCAGAAAACTTTTCTTTCATTTTTGAAAATTTTCCTGAAGTCAGGTACCCACTTAATGAAGAAGGAAGTTGTATCCCCAGCGGACAGAACAAAAGGATGAAACTTGTGTTCAGAAAAAGCAAAAAGCCAGTGTCATCCCCAGCTTTTTTAGAAGAATAAAGCACCGGTTTTGAGGGAATGAAAATTCCCCCAGCAGCGTTATCCTCAACATCGTTATCCCCAGATGATAACATTTTTATCCCCAGCAGTGTTGAGAGAAAATAAAAGTTTTGAAGGAAGTAGTTTTGAAAAAAAAAAGAAGAAGAAGAAGGGGAAGAAAGGAGATTCCCCCAGCAGTATTATCCCCGGCAGGTAAGTAAATAATTCCCCAGCAGTTTCGAGGGAAGACGACACGAGTTTTGAGGGAAGCAGTTCTGAAGAAAGATAATTCAAGATAGAGGGAAAATGGTTCAGGAGGCAAGGGGGAACAATGGCAATACGGATGGCGTTTTATTTTTAAATTGTAGTTGAGGTCAGGTGCCCACCTGAAGAACGGAATGACATTTTATTTTCAAGTTGTTGTTGAAGTCAGGTGCCCGCCTGAAGAACGGAAATGCGTTATCTTTTTAAATTGCGATTGAAGTTTTTAATTGTAGTTGACGTCAGGTGTCCGCCTGAAGAACGGAATGACATTTTATTTTTAAGTTGTTGTTGAAGTCAGGTGTCCGCTGAAGAACGGAATGACGTTTTATTCTTAAGTTGTTGTTGAGGTCAGGTGCCCACCTGAAGAACGGAATGGCGTTTTATTTTTGAGTTATTGTTGAAGTCAGGTGCCCACATGAAGAATGGAATGGTGTTTTATTTTTTGTTGAAGTCAGGTACCCACTTGAAGAAGAAGGAAGATAACACAAGTTTTAAGGGAATGAAACACAAGTTTTGAGTGAAGTAGAAATCACCCTCAAAATTCAAGGCAGTCGGGGCGAAACAGAGCTTTTAAAGGAGGAAATCATCCCCAACGAGAAGGTCACAACCGACCACCCCTTTAAAAACTGACAAAATGTTCTTTGTATGTAACAAGAACAAATCTAGTCTGGATAAAGATAAAAATCTTAGTCTGATGAATTTTTTACCTAAGATAAAGATAAAATATTAGTCTGTTAAAACTTTTACCTAAGATAAAAATCTTAGTCTAATGAATTTTTCACCTAAGATAAAGACGAAAATCTTAGTCTGATGAATTTTTCACCTAAGATAAAGATAAAAATCTTAGTCTGATGAATCTTTCTCCTAAGATAACAAGAAGTGGGAAGTAACAGTTGGAAATAAGACAACAAATGGGGAAGGCAAGAGTTGGAAGGTTTCAAATAAGACAACAAAAGGGGAAAACAACAATTGGGAAGTTTTGGACAAAATAACAGGAAGTAGGAAGTAACAGTTGGAAAGTTGCAGATAAATAACAAGGCAACCGTTGGAAGGTTTCAAGTAAGATAACAAAAGAAGGGAAGGTAGAATTTAAAAAGAAAGGAAGGCGGATTTTGAAAATATTAGTCTGTTGAAACTTTCACCTAAGATGAAAATCTTAGTCTGATGAATTTTTCACCTAA
The DNA here is from genome assembly GCA_026770625.1 of Nicotiana glauca. Taxonomy (NCBI): domain Eukaryota; kingdom Viridiplantae; phylum Streptophyta; class Magnoliopsida; order Solanales; family Solanaceae; genus Nicotiana; species Nicotiana glauca. The sequence continues at coordinate 40,742 of MU751279.1, forward strand.
TATAAAGATAAAATCTCAGTTTGTTGAAACTTTCACCTAAGATAAAAATCTTAGTCTAATGAAATTTTCACCTAAGATAAAGATGAAAATCTTAGTCTGATGAATTTTCACCTAAGATAAAGATAAAAATCTTAGTCTGTTGAAACTTTCACCTAAGATGAAAATCTTAGTCTAATGAATTTTTCACTTAAGATAAAGATAAAATCTTAGTCAGTTGAAACTTTCACCTAAGATGAAAATCTTAGTCTGATGAATTTTTCACCCAAGATAAAGATAAAAATCTCAGTCTGTTGAAACTTTCACCTAAGATGAAAATCTTAGTCTGATGAATTTTTCACCTAAGATAAAGATAAAAATCTTAGTCTGTTGAAACTTTCACCTAAGATGAAAATTTTAGTCTGATGAATCTTTCACCTAAGATGGTAATCATTTCAGTCTTCACATTTCAAGTTTTGAGGTAAGGAGCCCGCCTGAAGAGAGGAATGACATTTTATTTTTCAAAGTTGTTGTTGAAGTCAGGAGCCCGCCTGAAGAGAGGAATGGCGATTTTTTTCAAAGTTGTTGTTGAAGTCAGGAGCCCGCCTGAAGAGAGGAATGGCGTTTTATTTTCCAAGTTGTTGTTGAAGTCAGGAGACCGCCTAAAGAGAGGAATGGCGTGTTATTTTCAAAGTTGTTGGTTGAAGTCAGGAGCCCGCCTGAAGAGAAGAATGACGTTTTATTTTTCAAAGTTGTGGTTGAAGTCAGGAGCCCGCTTGAAGAGAGGAATGGCGATTTATTTTCAAAGTTGTTGTTGAAGTCAGGAGCCCTCCTGAAGAGAGGAATGGCATTTTATTTTTGAAGTTGTTGTTGAAGTCAGGAGCCCGCCTGAAGAGAGGAATGACGTTTTATTTCCAAGTTATTGTTGAAGTCAGGAGCCCGCCTGAAGAGAGGAATGACATTTTATTTTTCAAAGTTGTTGAAGTCAGGAGCCCGCCTGAAGAGAGGAATGGCGTGTATATTTTCTAAAGTTGGTTGAATTCAGGAGCCCGCCTGAAGAAAGGAATAGCATTTTATTTTTCAAAGTTGTGGTTGAAGTCAGGAGCCCGCCTGAAGAGAGGAATGGCGTTTTATTTTTCAAAGTTGTTGTTGAAGTCAGGAGCTCGCCTGAAGACAGGAATGGCGATTTATTTTCAAAGTTGTTGTTGAAGTCAGGAGACCGCCTGAAGAGAGGAATGACGTTTTATTTTCCAAGTTATTGTTGAAGTAAGGAGCCCGCCTGAAGAAAGGAATGGCGATTTATTTTCAAAGTTGTTGTTGAAGTCAGGAGCCCTCGTGAAGAGAGGAATGGCGTTTTATTTTCCAAGTTATTGTTGAAGTCAAGAGCCCGCCTGAAGAGAGGAATGGCGTTTTATTTTCAAAGTTATTGTTGAAGTCAGGAGTCCACTTGAAGAGAGGAATGGCGTTTGGTTTTCAAAATTATTGGTTGAGGTCGGGAGCCCGCCCATATAACAGAGAAATACATTTCAGTCTTTACATTTCAAGTCTTGAAGTCAGTAACCCATCGGAAGGCAGAAGGTTACACCAGAAAATTCCCAGCATCAATTCAAATTCAGAAATCAGAAGGAAGGCAACAGTGGTCGGAAGAAAGCAGTTCAAGCTTCGAGGGAACAGTAATTCGAAGCTCACAAGAAGGAAATAAACAGTTCGAGTTCGGCAATCAAGAGAAGCTGACGAGTCAAGTTAGAAGAGAAGAAACACCGAAAGAGACACAAATCAACAAGAGACACAAGAGCAAGTTGAAGATTTAGATAAGATTTTGTGATTCATAGACTAGTTTAGTCTAGCTTATTATTTTCTTTCTAGCATGGTGTAATAAGGAGGTCGGTAAGTAGTAGCAGCAGCAACAACAACATTAACAACAAAATCACAGTTCCACGGTAGTCCCAGCTACCGAAACTTCCTGAACTACATTGACCTGATTTCCTTTTAGCGAGGGATATGTAGGAGACCTTTTGAAGTGAAGGTTCGGTCAAATCTTTCAAAAAAAAAATGCTTCACATGGAGTACTCAAACGGGCAAAAACCGCTCATATCCGCACACTTTGTCTTTGCACGAAAACTTTTCGTGTTTACGGGCAAAGAGGGGCAACTGTGAGCACGTGATTTTTGCCCCATACGAACTACTCCCAAAGAAATCAAAACAAAAATTGTCTGTTTTATTGTGTGCATTTTTGTGAATTTTTCGTGATATTTTAGTAATTGTTTGCGTTTGTGTGCGCATGTTTGTTCGTTTAAATTATTGAAAATACAAAAATATATCACATTTGCATTTAGGGTTTAATTCTACAATTAGGAGTAATTAAGTTTGTTTTACAAAATGAAAAATCACAAAAAATAGGTACTTTGCATTTTTAGCATTTAATGTCAAATTGTGTGATTTTCTTTTTTTGTGATATTTATTATTAAGAGTTAATTAATATTTAAGTTAATTTTAATTTTGTAATTTAATCTAGGATTTTTTGTTTTAAAATTAGGAAATAAAAAGAAAATGAAAAAGAAAACAAATAAAAAATATAGACAAAATCGGATTGGGCTACTTCAATTAAAAGGGAAATCAGGCCCAAAAGCACCAAAACAACCCAATTCAAACACCCCTTACCTGGTCTTCTTGAGTTGGCAATACGACCGTCCAAACGACATCGTTTTTGTCACACTCAATCTGGGCCGTTGATCTCACTTGATCAATGGTCCAGATCACCCCCCACAAAACCCGTTCTGGACTCGTTCCCTGTACCCGGTCTAACCCGACCCCCCCATAAAAACCAAACGGCGTCGTTTCTCATTAGTGAAGTGATCCAGGCCGTTGATCTTGATTTATCCAATGGCCAGGATCAAATCCCTAGCCCCGTATATAAGTAACCAAACACACACCCACCCCCTCAGAACACCCTACCCTCATAATCTCTAACCTCAGAAACCCTCCACCATGAATCGCCATCGACCGCCCGTCAGAAATCGCCTACGGCGGCGGTCGACGGTCAAACCCCCCCAAAGTTACACCACTAAATCCCCTTGACCTCCTCTTGCCCAACCACCAACCATCTTCCTTCGAATCATCCCAGAACCTCTCGAATATCGAATCAAAGCTAAGAACTGTAGCGCCGCCCTAAAAATCCCTGGTGGCGTCGCCACTTCCAAACGGTCCCAAACTTACACCTGTTGTCCAGCTGACCTCCCTCGTCCCTAAACCACCCTTAGTTTCCCTCGAATCAAACCAGAACTTGACGAATCTCGAATTGATTGAGCGAACCCTAACAGAGCCAAGCCTTGAATCGGGCCGAAGTAGGAATATTGAGGTCGTCATCGACCTTAGTCGTGTGTTCTCAGTCGAGAACACTCGATTAAGGCCCATGTCGATTTCAAGTTCAAATCGAAGCTTCAATTAGAGTGAATGGGAACTGGGACTGATTCTAAGGTATTTTTTTCTTTACTTTCTTTGTTTGTTGTTAGTGTTTGTTTGGTTACTTACGTGGTAGTTCATCATTTTTCTATCAGTTAATTCTTCCTCCTCTATCCGGACTTTTTTTCTGGTCCAATTTTCATCACTGGTCATTGGTATATCTCATAGGCTGTTAAATCCATTGAATGTGTTTGTTTCTTTAGTTTGATTTTCAAAGTCAGTGTCCGTAATATTCTTGTATAAATTGTGGCTATTTTTGTAATAGATTGCTGGTATTATTGGCTCAAATTGTTTTACTTTTGTGTGATGTTTGTTTCCATTCTCTTTGTTTTTCATCATTGTGCATATGAATTCAGTTTGTTTTTCGTGCACTGTATATTACAATGTTTCATTCATTTTGTTGGTTTAGAGTTGTGAATATAGTTAGTTATTCCCATGTATCTGTGTCAGTCAGGTTTTATCTTAATAGTTCAATAGGATTTTGTCCTGAATCATTGTTCTTATTTTGATGCCATTTGATGTGATTTGAGTTCTAACTTGAACGGCTAATTGAATTGGTTATAGCTGATGGGTAGTGATTTCAGTAGTTTCAGGGGTAATTTGGGGTGTCAAAAAGTTGAAATGGTTAGTTTAGTGGGATATCAGCAAAGTACTAAGTGTGACATTAAACTAATACTTTGTTTAATACTAGTGGGGAACAAAACATAGTACATGGGGGAATTAATTAAAAGGGCTGCCCATACACGCGTAGAATTAATAAAGAAAAAGGCAAAGGTTAGTGGGGAACAAGTGAATTAAAAAATAGAACAAGATGAAGTTTAGTGGGGGACAAGGGAATTAAAAAAAGAGATTAGACACATAGTAATGGGCTGTTAGAGAATATCTGGGGCTGATTTTCATTGGTGCTTTTGAGAGTTGTGGGGGCAGGTCTGTTTTGGGTATAAATAGAAGGGGATTTGGACAGAAT
>MU751279.1:45852-100828 GCA_026770625.1 Nicotiana glauca
AGAACAAGACAAAGTTTAGTAGGGGACAAGGGAATTAAAAAAAAGAGATTAGACACATAGTAATGGGCTGTCAGAGAATATCTTGGGCTGATTTTCATTGGTGCTTTTGAGAGTTGTGGGGCAGGTCTGTTTTGGATATAAATAGAAGGGGATTTGGAAAGAATAGGGGGTCTTCTTCTTGGTCAGTTAAGTTAAAAGAAAAAAAGGATAAGTCTGAAAAATCAGTTTAAAAGAAAAAAGAAAGCTAGGCATTCATCTAATCCGAGAGTATTTCCTGCACTGTTCCATTGAAAATTTGAAAGGAAATTCTTGGTCGTTTAGCTGCTGAGTCTCAGTTTTCCATTTCAGTGTTGTTGCAGCGTTTTGTTGAGGTTGCCTGGGTTCTGTTGTGAAGATGAGTCCAAATCATTGAAGTTCTTTGTCCAGTTCTGGTTTAATTAAAAGTTCAGTTGAGTCTTTTGGGGTGTTTGTGTTGCTGTTGGTTTTACAAACTCATTTCGGGCTTGGTGTGAGTGTGTTTGGCTGATTTGAATAGTAACTAAAGCCTAGCTTGCTGCTGCTGTTGTATTGTTGCTGCTGATCACTCCTTCTTTCTTCTTGTACCTCCAATACCAGGTACACATTCTCGGTTGAGTTGATGTAGCTCTTTTGGTTTGAAATACTGAAACGAAATGCTCCTCCTGAAACATGTGTGTTCAAGCTATTATTAGTATAGCAAATGTTAGATAACTTGTACCTGCTTGGTTTTATTTTTGATTTGTATAATTGGACCTAAAACTGGGTTGTATAACAGGAACTGTATTGGACTGTATAGATTTTATCTTTCAGATTCGTTCCATGTAGCTAAAAAATAGGTTCAAATGGTTTTGTACATCGATCTGGTATTCAGTAGTTCTGTTATGAAATCACGAGGCCTTTGAGTGACTAACATTTGTTCAAAGTAATCCGACAATAGTGTTGAATCTGTTCGTGTATAGTGCTAAACAAAGTCACACAATCAAGTTGTTTTATCCGGATCATATTTTCCAGTTTAATTGTCACCTTTAGTAGTAGTTGGTAATTCACCAATAGATAAAGAAATAAGGAAACCTGAACTTTAGAAGTGAAAATCAAATCTGATCGAATTATGTATCAAACTGCTCTCCTTAATTTTTAGTAAGATGATTAGGTTCAACGAGGTCTGAAATACCTTGCATAACAGTTTAGGATGGAAAAACCAGTATCAGTTTTATTTGTAATAGATTGTTAAACTTGAATGAATGTTACTTGCCCATCGTAAAAATTTGTTTGATAACTTCGGGCCTCCAGGCGTCTGTTTGAGGCCCTATTTGAGTTTAATTGTATCCCGCACTTACTGGGCTGAATTCGAGGCTTAAGGGAATTGTTGAATAAAGATACATAGTTTAACAATATAAATTTGGGCTTCAAGTTAGGTAGCGGGTTCAAATTGAGAGGGTTCCCCCTTTTGTTTGAATTTAGACTTGAACTCGAGGCCCGAATTTCTAAATAGTAATTAATTAGAACTTTTTCTTTTATTATTAGAGACAAAAAATAAATAGAAAAATCATAGTCACTTCAGGATATCCTTAAATAAAGAATGAGATGAGCCTCGCCAAATAAAACGCACAAACTGCGGGGCCCTGAATAAATGGTTATAATAAATGCTTAGATTCCGGGATGGGCCGTTTTGCGAATTTCACGGCTTTCCCCAAATATAATAATGCATTAGACTCTTTAGGTGCAGTTTTAATAATATTACCTTCCTAAACTCGGGGGTGTATTTCATGTGACCCAAATCAAATCCTAAAATGTTGGATAGAATGTGTTTCAGATTACGGGTGCATTTCATGTGACGCGATCCAAAGACATGTTTTAAACGACGTTCAATTTTCCTTAAAATAATAATAAGAGCGGTTTACGGTTAAAAAGAACATAAGATAAAGCATGTTGTTAAATTAGATAAATAAGCCAAATATAACAGTTGAGCGACCGTGCTAGAACCACGGAACTCGGGAATGCCTAACACCTTCTCCCGGGTTAACAGAATTCCTTATCCGGATTTCTGGTTCCCGAACTGTTAAATAGAGTCAAACCTTTTCCTTGATTCGGGATTCAAACTGGTGACTTGGGACACCTAAATCTCCCAAGTGGCGACTCTGAATCTCTTAATAAACGAATCCAGTTTCGATTGTCCTTTGATTGGAAAAACTCCCTCTAGGTAAAAAGGAGGTGTGATAGTGCTACATTCGAGGAGGTGGTTGATATAGCTTGTGATATTAAGACGGTTCGCCGTCAGGAGCAAGAGGAGAGGGAGGCCAAGAGGCCTCGAGGATCTGGCAGTTTCAGTAGTGCTCCTTCGACGGGCCAGTTCCAGCATGGTAGAGGCCGTTCTTTCAGGACTGCTCAGTGAGCCCGCCCGGAGTATCGCGGGGGATCTTCTGGTCGTGGTTATCATGGGGCTCAGTAGGGTCAGCCATCGCTCAGTGCCCTCCCAGCTCAGAGTTCATCTCATGCCTCATCAGTTCAGGGTTCTTCTACGTTGAGTGCATCTACTAGTCACTCCGATGCAAGGGGTTCCCTTCAGTCCCCTTCTCCGGCACTTGGGAGTTGTTTTGAGTATGGAGAGTTTGGGCATATGTGGAGGCAATGTCCTCGTCGTATTGCTAGCTCGTCTTAGCAGAGGGGTCATCCCTTGACTTCTGCTCCAGTTACTTCACCACCCGCCCAACCAGATAGGGGTGGAGGTCAGGTAGCCAGAGGCCACCCGAGAGGGGGAGGTCGATAAAGGGGCGGTCATGCCCGTTTCTATGCTCTTCCAAGCAAATCTGATGCCATCGTTCAGATTCTGTTATTACAGGTATGTTTTAGTCTGCCACAGAGATGCCTCTATATTATTTGATCCCGGTTCCACCTATTCTTATATTTCATCATACTTTGCTTGTTATTTGGGTATGCCCCGTGAGTTTCTTGCTTTACCTGTTCATGTATCTATCTCGGTGGGCGATACTGTTGTTGTAGATCGTATGTACTGGTCGTGTGTGGTGACTATTGGGGGTCTGGAGACCTGAGTTGATCTTTTATTATTGAGTATGGTTGATTTTGATGTCATTCTGGGCATAGATTGGCTATCTCTGTATTGCGCTATTCTAGATTGTTATGCTAAGACAGTCATATTGGATATGCTGGGTGTGCCACGGACTGAGTGGCGTGGTGTGACTGATTATGTTCCTAGTAGAGTGATCTCTTTCTTGAAGGCCCAACGTACGGTTGGGAAGGGTTGCGTTTCGTATCTTGCCTTTGTGAGGGATATTGATTTTGTACAAGTTGTGAGGGATTTCCCTGATGTATTTCCTGCATACCTGCCAGGCATGCCATCGGACAGGAACATTGATTTTGGTATTCACCTAGTGCCGGGCACTCAGCCTATTTCTATCCCTCCGTATCGTATGGCACCAGCGGAGTTGAAGGAGTTGAAGGAGCAGCTTCAGGAACTCCTTGATAAGGGGTTCATTTGGCCTAGTGTGTCACTTTGGGGGTGCACCAGTTCTGTTTGTGAAGAAAAAGGATGGCACTATGAGAATGTGCATTGATTATAGGCAATTGAACAAGGTAACAGTTAAGAAAAAATATCCTTTGCCTCGCATTGATGATTTATTCGACCAGCTTCAGGGAGCGAGGGTATTCTCCAAGATTGATCTCTGTTCGGGTTATTACCAGTTGAATATTAGGGATTTGGATATTCTTAAGACGACCTTCAGGACCAGATATGGTCATTGTAAGTTCCTGGTTATGTCTTTTGGGCTGACCAATGCCCCAACAACATTTATGCATTTGATGAACAGCGTGTTCCAACCTTATCTTGACTTATTTGTCATAGTTTTCATTGATGATATCCTGGTATATTCGCGTAGTCGGGAGGAGCACGCGGAGCATTTGAGGGTTGTGTTACAGAGATTGAGGGAGGAGAAGTTTATGCAAAGTTCTCCAAGTGTGAGTTTTGGCTCATTTCAGTGGCATTCTTAGGACATATGGTGTCCAGTGAGGGTATTCAAGTTGATCCAAAGAAGATAGAGGCGGTTCAGAGTTGGCCCAGATCGTCCTCAACCACAGATATTCGTAGTTTTCTTGGTTTGGCAGACTATTATCGTCAGTTTGTTCAGGGATTCTCATCTATCGCATCGCCCTTGACCAAGTTGACTCAGAAGGGTGCTTCATTTATATGGTCGGACGAGTGTGAGGAGCGCTTTCAGAAGCTCAAGACAGCTTTGACCACAACTCCAATATTGGTTTTGCCATCAGCTTTAGGTTCATACACCGTGTATTGCAATACTTCGAGAGTTGGTATTGGTTGTGTATTGATGCAGGAGGGTAGAGTTATTGCTTATGCTTCTCATCAGTTGAAGCCCCACGAGAAGAACTACCCTGTTCATGATTTGGAGTTGGCTGCTATAGTTCATGCATTGAATATTTGGAGGCATTACTTGTATGGCGTATCTTGTAAGGTATTCACCGATCATCGCAGTCTTTAGCATTTGTTCAAGCAAAAGGATCTTAATTTGAGGCAGCGGAGATGGTTGGAGTTTCTTAAGGATTATGATATCACCATATTGTACCATCCGGGAAAGGCCAATGTAGTGGCCGATGCTTTAAGCCAAAAGGCAGTGAGTATTGGGAGTTTGGCATATATTCCAGTTGGGGAGAGACCTCTTGGGGTTGATGTTCAGGATTTGGGCAATCGGTTTGTGAGATTGGATATTTCTGAGCCGAGTCTGGTATTGGCTTGTGTAGTATCTCGGTTTTCTTTATATGATCGCATCAGAGAGCGCCAGTATGATGATCGACATTTGCTTGTCCTTAGGGACAGAGTCCACCATGATGATGCTAGAGATGTGACCGTTGGTGATGATAGAGTGTTGAGGATGCAGGGCCGGATTTGTGTGCCCAATGTGAATGGGATTCGGGAGCTGATATTGGAGGAGGCCCATAGCTCGCGGTATTCCATTCATCTGGGTGCCACGAAGATGTATCAGGATCTTAGGAAGCATTATTGGTGGCAGAGAATGAAGAAGAATATTGTGGGGTTTGTAGCTCGGTGTCTCAATTGTCAGCAGGTGAAATATGAGCATCAGAGACCAGGTGGCTTGCTTCAGCTGATGGTTATTCCTAAGTGGAAGTGGGAGAGGATCACTATGGATTTTGTTGTTGGACTTCCTCGGACTTTGAAGAAGTTGGATGCTATTTGGGTGATTGTGGATTGGCTGACCAAGTCCTCACACTTCATTCCCGTGTGTACTACCTATTCTTCAGAGTGGTTGGCAGGGACTTATATCCGGGAGATTGTTTGGTTGCATGATGTTCCTATTTCCGTCATTTCAGATAGAGGTACTCAGTTTACTTTGCAGTTTTGGAGAGCCGTGCAGAGAGAGTTGGGTACTCAGGTGGAGTTGAGCACAGCGTTTCATCCTCAGATGGACGGGAAGTCCGAGCGTAATATTCAGATATTGGAGGACATATTGCGTGCCTGTGTTATTGATTTCGGAGGTTTATGTGATGAGTTCCTTCCGCTTGCAGAGTTTGCTTACAATATCAACTACCATTCGAATATTCAGATGGCTCCGTATGAGGCTTTGTATGGGAGACGGTGTAGATCTCCGGTTGGTTGGTTCGAGCCCGGTGAGGCTAGACTATTGGGGACTGATTTGGTTCAGGATGCTTTAGAGAAGGTGAAGGTGATTCAAGAGAGGCTTCATACAGCGCAGCCACGACAGAAGAGTTATGCGGATCGGAAGGTTCGAGATGTGTCCTACATGGTTGGTGAGAAGGTCTTGCTGAAGGTTTCGCCCATGAAGGGTGTTATGATATTTGGAAAGAAAGGGAAGTTGAGCCCGCGATTCATTGGGCCATTTGAGGTGCTTCAGAGGATTGGGTAGGTGGCTTATATGCTTGCTTTGCCACCCAACTTATCGAGTGTGCATTCGGTATTTCATTTTTCTATGCTCCGGAAGTATATTAGGGATTTGTCTCATGTTTTGGACTTCAGCACGGTTCAGTTGGATGATGATTTGACCTATGATATGGAGCCAGTGGCTATTTTTGGTCTTGAGGTTCGAAAGTTGACATCAAAGGATATAGCTTCTGTAAAGGTGCAGTGGAGAGGTCGGCTCGTGGAGGAGGCTACCTGGGAGACCGAGCGGGAGATGCGAAGCAGATATCCTCACTTATTTGAGGCTTCAGGTATGTTTCTTGACTCGTTCGAGGACGAACGTTTGTTTAAGTTGGGGAGGATGTGACGACCCAGCCAGTCGTCTCATGATTACCGCTCTATTTCCCCCATTTCTGATTCTTTATTCTTTGTTATCCGTGTTTTATGTGATCAAATTGATTAGTTTGCATTCGAAGTGGTTTTGGTAAGACACTTAGTCTCTTTTAAGAAGGTTTATGTTGGAAAAGTCAACCAGATGTTGAATTATATGTTAGAGGGCTCGGATGTGAGTTCTGATGGTTCAATTAGCTTCGGGAGGTGATTTGTGACTTAGGAGCGTGATCAGAATTGTTTTTGGAGGTCTGCTGTAGAATTAGGCTTGAATTGGCGAAGTTAGTATTTTAGCGAATTTCGGGAGAATTTGATCCGAGGGTCGGAATGGAATTCTGAGAGTTGCTGTAGCTTCGTTATATCATTTCGGATGTGCGTGCAAAATTTCAGGTCATTCAGACATGGTTTGGTTGGGTTTTTTATCGGAAGCGTATTTCGGTAGTTTTTAGAGAACTTAGGCTTGAATTTGGTGTTGTTTGAGGTGTTTTGATGATTGGAACAAGTTTGAATGAGGTTTTAGGATGTGTTGGTGCTTTTGGTTGAGGTCCCGGGGGCCTCGGGTGAGTTTCGGGTGGTCAATCGGACCATTTTCTAAGTTTAAGAGTTGCAGATTTCCCATTTCAGGTGTTGCAGAGAATTTACTCTTCGCTTTCGCGAAGAAGGAATTGGGAGGCAGGTTATTTGCTCTTCGCATTCGTGTCTGAGGTTTCGCGTTCACGGAAGATCAGATGGTTGTGCTTCGCGTTCGCACAAGGCCTATCGCGTTCGCGTATAAGGAATAGAGGTCCAGTGGATATTGGTCTTCGCATTCGCATGAGTGATGCCGCGTTTGCTGAAGCATCACGTTCGCGGGGTGAGTCTTGCATTCGCATAGGGTTAATTTTGCGAAATTAAATGATATGCTTTGCGTTCGCAAGGCAGTAGTCGTGAACGCGATGAAGGAAATCCAGAACTGGGCAGAAAGTTTATAAACATTTCATCCGCGATTTTTAGTCATTTTTACTCCAAAGCTGAGCATTTTGAGAGCTTTCTGAAGGTGATAAAAGAGGGATTCAAGGAGAATTGATTGGAGGTAAGATTTTTGAACCTAAAAAGTGATTTTGTTGTGAAATCTATCTAGAAATACATGGAAGACTTGAACAAAAATGGAAGAACTAGGGTTTGGGATTTTGGATTTTTAATCTGGGAAGACTCCGATTTTGGTGTTCATTATTTGCTTAGACTCGTGGAGTGATAAGGAACCCATTGATGTGAAAATTTCTGAATTTCGAGATGTGGGCCCCGGGGTCGAGTTTTGGTAATATCGGGATTTATGCCCTTTATTGATTTTTTTCGCTTGGGCTTTGTTCCCTTGGCATGTTTTGACGCTCTCGTTTTGATTTTGGATAGATTCGACGCGCATAGAGGCCGATTCGAGGGGCAAATGAGTCGTGAGCTAGAGATTTAGCCGGTTTGAGGCGAGTAATGATTGTAAATGAAGTTCTGAGGGTTTGAAACCCCGGATTGCACATCGTAGTGCTATATTGAGGTGAGACACACGCTTGATGACGAGCGTGGGGTCGTGCACTATTAGGGATTGTGACTTGGTCCATCCCGATTGATGATTTTACCACGTATTTGATTGAAAACTATTTGCTATCATCATTATTTAGGTTGAACGCCATATTTGGGCCTAGTGCCAATTATTTGAACCCTTCGGGGCTTTTTCTTGATATTTCCTCACTGTTTTGACTTTATATTAAAGCCCAGTCATGTTATTTTTTAATATTTTCATACTCAGCCATGTTTACTCAATTTTAAGACTTAAATGATGTCTGGGCTGAGAAACACTATTTACTATTGCCTGAGGGGCTTGTGAGTACTTTTGACTGAGTAAGGCCGAGGGCCTATGTTGTGAGGAAACATTGATATTGATGTGAGGCCGAGGCCATGATATATGTACACCACGAGGTAGCTTGATTGATATGAGGCCGAGGGCCTAGTTTTGATGCCACGAGATGGCTTGTTATTATGCTTGGGCCGTAAGGGCCCCCTCTAGGAGTCTGCACACCCCCAGTGAGCGCGGGTACCCATTTGATGTGAGATTGAGCCCGATGGGCTGTTATTATTCTGAGATGTTGCCCGAGGGGCGATTGTGGTGATACTTTGCCCGAGAGGAGAACTTCTATTTGATTACTTTACCTTAATTACATGTTAATTACTTGTTTACTTGTTGAAAGAGGATTTTACTTGACTTTTCACTAGTTTACTATTTTTAAATGATTTTACTGCTTCATTATATAATGCCTTATGCCTTGCGTGTTTTCTTACTTTCAGTCGTTATTTTCATTTGTTACTCACTGAGTTGGAGTAATCACTTTACTCGCTGCACCATGTGTGCAGATTTAGGCGTAGCTGTTTCCGCCCCCGAGAGCTGATTCCTCCAGATTCAGGCGGGCTTTCAGAGATTACGAGGTAGCTATTGACGTTCGCAGCCCCGTGTCTCTACTCCTTTATTGTTTCCATTTCCTTTCAGACACTGTACTAGTTATGGATTTAGCAGACTTTTATTATGACTTATAGATGCTCATGACTAGTGACATCCCGGTTAGGGCTGTGTATGGGTGTTCTGTGTATTTACGTTATTATTGGTTATTTTAGATTTATTCTTATCATGTTTAAATTGTTTTTAAATACTTATCTGTTAATAATTGGAAAATGGGTAGTGTCGGCTGGCCTTGTCTTCATGAGGGGCGCCATCACGATCGGGTTCGGTGATAGTTAGTTCCCTGAGGATTCGACTCCGGACTTAAAAACCGAATTATATTTGCAACGACTGCTTTGTCTTTTATAAGTCATAGTTGGACGTGATCAAATTTTGACGGCGTTGCCGGGGAATTAACGGTGTTATTTATTACAACCTAGAAGTAGTGTTAGAATTATTAGCTAAGATCAAGTTTCTACGGTGTTAAATAATTTTTCATTGAAATTCTCACGTTTGAACTACTGTGTGATTCAGGAGAATGCCTAGAGATTCCTTGAGGACTGGTGAACTTCTTGAAGGACTCTCAGACCCCGAGAAAACATTTAGGGCATTAAACTGTGCCAACAAGAAGAACAAACAATCACAACAAACACACCAACTTGAAATTGAAATGGGAGATAACGTCAATGGAAACATCAGGGATGACCAAGCTGACCCAAACGTCAGAGTGGTGGCACCTCTTGTGCCAGAAGCTGCACTTTATGATTGGGCACAACCAACAACTGGCAACCTGGCCACCGCCATTGCTGTGCCCCCAATACAAGCGGAGACATTCCAGATTACCAATAACATGCTGCATCTTCTGCAGAATAAGGGATTGTTTTCCGGGTCACACATTGAAGACCCTGAACAACACTTGAATTTTTTTTGGCGATTTGTGTGACCCAAAGGCAGCCAAATGTTACCCCAGAATCCATCAAGTTGTTACTGTTCCCGTTCTCTGTGACTAGGGAAGCTTAGACTTGGCTGAATTCGCCCCCAATGAATTGCATTGTCACTTGGAAGGAATTAGTCAAGTAGTTCCTCAACAAATTTTACCCGCCTAACAAGACTGCAAGGCAGATTGATGAGATATTGCAGTACAAGCAACAACCTACTGAGTCCTTGCAGGAAACTTTGGGGTTCAAAGGGATGCTAGTGAAGTGTCCCCACCATGGTATTCTAGACCAGATGCTCGGCCAGAGATTCTACATGGGGTTAGCAGATAATTTAAAAGCCAATGTAGATGCTTCAGCTGGGGGTGCATTTTTTAGCAAGACGTTCACAAAATGTAAAATTCTTCTTGACAAGATGTCCCAGAATTCAGGGTGGATGACGAGAGGTACGACCCTGGCACCAATAGTGCATTCAGTTCCTCTTGACCTGAACAATTCGCATGCAGAGAACATAGCCAGACTCATGACTCAGATGAGTATACTGACAAAGAAAATTGATGAGATGGGTACAAAACAAGTGCATATCATTGACACAACAAATGGAGGACTGTGCACACCTCACATTAATCAGTCTTATGTGTGTTCATGGAGTGGAGAAGGTGACAACCAAGGGTTAAGAGAGGATACGAATTATGTCAACAATTTTGGGGGTCAGAGACAAGGAGGACAACAATGGAGACCAACACCCAATCAGCACTACAGACCAAACATGCCACAACCTGGAGGTATGGAATCCCAAGGCCAAATGGTGACATATCAAAGACAACATGGCTATCCACAGCAGAACCATCAACAGTTGGCATATCAACCACCTCCTTAACAACAGGATGGCAATATGGTAGAAATCAGGGGTGTGCTTCAACAACTCATTGGAACAAATGGAAAGATGCAGGAAATGTTGGAAGTGCATGACTCAGCAATAAAGAACATTGAAACTCAATTGAGGCAGCTATCCATGGCCTTAAACACCCGCCCTCAGGGAACATTCCCAGTCAACACGAACATTAACCCCAAAGAGAAAAACCCAAACCAGCTGATGGCAGTAAGTCTCCGTAATGGGAGAGATTTAGACAGGAAGCAAGAAGTTGCACAATCCAGAAGAAAGACTATGCCAGCCACTCCAGTTCGATTGAAGGTAGATGAATCAGCAGAACTTACTAAAGTGGTGGTTGAACAAGCTCAAGATGTTAAGGGTAAGGCTAAAGAGTGTGAACAAACTGCAGAACAGGTGGTACCACTTGTGCCACGAAATCCTAACAAAAATAAGCCAGCAAGCAGTGCACAAAGGATGATACCTACACCATTCCCTCAGAGACTGGCGAAACAAAAGAAGGAATATCAATATAGGAAATTCATGAAGATACTTCATCAAATTCAATTGAATATTCCTCTGATGGATGCTTTGAGGGAGATGCCAGGTTATGCAAAGATGATGAAGGACCTAATGTCATGAAAATTTGACTTTCAGGACCTATCCATAGTAACTCTGACACAGACATACAGTGCAGTAGTGACAAGACCTATGGCTCAAAAGATGTCTGACCCAGGTAGCTTCACTATCCCGTGTACTATTAGGAGTTATGCCTTTGAAAAAGCATTGTGTGACTTAGGAGCCATCATAAAATTGATGCCTTTCGCAATATATACAAAATTGGGCATTGGCAGAGCTAGGCCGATTTTGATGCTTTTGCAACTGGCTGACCGCACAGTTAAAAGGCCGATAGGGATTCTCGATGATGTGTTGGTACAAGTAGGGAAGTTTGTATTCCCTGCAGACTTTGTTATTTTGGATTGCCAAGTAGATAATGAGATACCCATCATCCTAGGGAGGCCATTCTTAGCTACTGGGAGAGCATTGATCGAATGTGAAACTGGGGAATTAAAAATGAGGTTGAATGATGAAGAAGTTATATTCAACGTTTATCAATCCATGAGGAGACCCAGTGAATATGCTAATTGCTCCCTAGTGGAGGCAGTGGATGTGATACTACATGAAGATGATAAGACCCTGACTGCTAAAGATCCATTGGGGGCTTTCTTGACAAATCTAGAGGAGATGGATGGTGAAGGGTTGGCAGATTGGGTCATGGCACTCGAAGGCCAAGGATTCTGGAAGAGGGAACCTCAGTTCGAGTCCCTCGAGTTAGAAAAGAGAGCTACACCATCGGTAAAACCATCAGTAGAGGAGTCACCCAAACTGGAGCTGAAACCACTTCCAGCTCACCTCAGGTACGCTTTCTTGAGACCTAATTCTACTTTACCTGTTATTATATCATCTGGTTTGCTAGATGTGCAGGTAGAGCAACTCTTACAGGTGTTACTAGAATATAAAGCTTTCATTGGGTGGACCATGGCGAATATAAAGGGTATCAGTCCAGCTTTTTGTATGCACAAGATTCTCTTGGAAGAATGGCACAAACCTTCCAGAGAACATCAACGAAGGCTGAACCCAAATATAAAAGAGGTGGTGAAAAAGGAAGTGATCAAATGGTTAGATACGGGTATCATCTTCGCCATCTCTGACAATAATTGGGTCAGCCATGTTCAGTGTGTACCAAAAAAAGGAGGAATGATGGTCGTACAAAATGAGAATAATGAGTTGATCATGGTCGTACAAAATGAGAATAACGAGTTGATCTCGACTCGTACAGTCACGAGATGGCGAATTTGCATGGATTACCGGAAATTGAATACAGCCACTCGAAAGAACCATTTTCCCCTACCATTCATTGACCAAATATTGAACATGTTGGCTGGGCGATCCCACTTCTGTTTCTTGGATGGATATTCGGGGTACAATCAGATCTTAATAGCCCCCGAAGATAGAGAGAAACATCTTTCACCTATCCGTATGGAATCTTTGCCTTCCGGAGAATGCCTTTTGGGATTTGTAATGCACAGGTGGAACTCCAACGGTACATGTTATCCATTTTCATAGACATGGTTGAAGACATTATGAAGGTATTTATGAATGATTTCTCCGTGGTGGGGGATTTATTCGAGGACTGTCTTCACAATTTACGAAGAGTGCTCAGAAGATGCGTGGAGCAAATTTAGTACTAAACTAGGAAAAGTGCCATTTTATGGTACAAGAAGGGATAGTCTTGGGACATCGAGTGTTCAGTAAAGGAATTGAGGTTGACCATTCTAAGGTTGACATGATTGAGAAGTTACCAACGCCTACTTTAGTCAAGGCAGTAAGAAGTTTCCTTGGGAACGTCGGGTTCTACAGGCGATTCATAAAAGATTTCTCCAAGATTGCTAACCCCTTATGTAAACTCCTTGAAAAGGATCAGCCCTTTGTGTTTTCTAATGATTGCAGGTTGGCATTTGAGGAGCTGAAGAAGAGATTGGTGACTGCACCCATCATTGTTGCACCCAACTGGGAGAAACCGTTCGAGCTCACATGCGACGCTAGTGACTATGCTATATGAGCAGCCTTGGGGCAGCGAAAGGATAAACCGATACACCCAATTTACTATGCAAGCAGAACGCTAAGCGGTGCACAACTCAATTACACCATAACGGAAAAAGAGATGTTGGCTGTTGTTTTTGCATTCGACAAATTCAGGTCATACTTGATTGGTTCAAAAGTTAGTGTTTATACTGACCATGCAGTGATTAGGTACCTGATAGATAAGAAGGAGTCAAAGCCACGCTTGATTTGCTGGGTTCTTCTGCTACCAGAATTCGATCTGGAGATCAGAGACAGAAAAAGGATAGAGAACCAAGTAGCTGACCACCTCTCAAGGTTGGAAGGAGATGACAAGAAGATAGAGGTAGATGATATAACAAAGAAATTTCCGAATGAGCAATTACTTGCAATGACAATGGATGAGACATCGTGGTATGCTTATATTGCTAATTATTTAGCAAGTGGTATTGTACCTTATGAACTCTCCTCAATTCAAAAGAAAAATTTCTTTCGTGGTTGTCGGTCTTATTATTGGGATGAGCCTCTACTGTTTAAAATATGTGTAGATTACATGATCCGAAGGTGTATCCCCGAGAAAGATCAACATTCTATTTTGCAGGCTTGCCATGCTTCACCATATGGTGGACACTTTGGAGGAATTCGTACAACAACTAAGGTGTTGGAATCAGGTTTGTATTGGTCAACTCTGTTCAAGGATGCCCACGCTTGGGTCAAAAGTTGCGGTGAATGCCAAAGAATAGGCAATGTATCTCGCTGTCACGAGATGCCAATGACCACAATTCAAGAGGTGGAGGTTTTTGACTTGTGGGGAATCGACTTTATGGGGCCATTTGTCAGCTCGTATGGTAACAAATATATCTTGGTAGCGGCTGACTATGCCTCTAAGTGGATCGAAGCGGTGGCTCTTCCATCCAATGATGCAAAAGGGGTAACATTCTTTCTAAAGAAAAACATTTTACCATGTTTTGGCACCCCGAGAGCAATAATCAGTGATGGTGGAACCCATTTTTTGAATAGAGCGTTTGCAAGGCTATTGGAAAAATATGGAGTCCGTGATAAAGTGACCACCCCTTATCATCCACAGTCGAGCGGGCAAGTTGAAGTGTCAAATAGGGAGATTAAAAGTGTCCTTACAAAAACAATGAATGCAACAAGGACAGATTGGGCAAAGAAACTGGATGATGCATTGTGGGCGTACCGCACAACATTCAAAACTCCAATTGGTATATCACCATATAAGTTGGTGTTTGGAAAGGCATGCCACCATCCGATAGAGCTCGAAAACAAAGCACTTGGGTCATTGCGGTAGTTGAACTTGGACATAGAGACAACAGGCACCAACAAAGTCACTGGGTTACATGAGCTCAAGGAATTTAGGTTCTAGGCATTTGAGAGTGCTAGATTATACAAGGAAATGAAGAAACTAATGCATGATAAGCACCTCTTGGATCGGAACTTCAAATCCGAAGATCTAGTGTTGTTATTCAACTTGAGATTGAGACTGTTTCCAGGTAAGTTGAAGTCCCGATGGTCAGGCTTCAAAGTGGTGCAAATGTTCTCAAGTGGAGCTGTTGAGATTGAATCGGAAGATGGGACGGATAAGTTTACACCGAATGGGCAAAGGTTGAAACATTACCTTGGAATGACAGAAGAGAAAGGGGATAGAGAGAAAATAACATTGGAAGAGCCCCAATACGCAAATGAGGAGTGATGACCCAAGCATGCGTCATGCCGCAATGTTAAACCAGGCACTACGTGAGAGGCAACCCACAAATGTTGTTGTTTTTGTTTTCTATGTAACCCCATTTAAAAAAAAAAAAATTCTTACCGCGACCGCGGTAAAATGAGAGCAGTCTGCCTCAAGGTTAAGCGTTTCACCACGACCGCGGTGAAACGCAAACATTCTGCCTCACCCTTACTTCATTCACCGCGGGCGCGGTGGGACCGCGACGATTCGCTGAATGTCATCGCCCAGGTAAGTAAAATTTCATTTTTTTATTTTCTTTTCTAATTTCTCCCCTCCCCCTTTTAATTTTATTAAAACACCCACCCCCTCACTTTCCCCATCTTCTCTCTCTCTCTAAGAACCCTAAGTCGTCCTCCTTTCTTCTTCTTCTTCACTTCTCTCACAACCCCACCCATCTCCCCCGACCTCCATTCCTCTCACTCTCTACTCATCCCAGGTATGGCATGCTTCTCTCTCTCTTCTCTTGTATTTTTGTTGTAGTTTTTATGTTAATTCCAAATTTTAATTGTGTAGTATTTCTAGTAGATTTTTTTCTTTTGATTTTCGTTTTTGCCGTTGCTTGTTAATTGGTTATGTGCACAATGTTGTAGAGTGGTGTGTGCACAATATTGTAGAGAAGTGTATGCTTGTGGGTGTTAGACTAATTGTTGTGGGGTGAAATGGTAAAGTACAAATTGTTGATTTGGGGGATAAATTGATGTCTCTATGAGGGCTAATGTGGTAGGATACTGCCTTGCTCACAAGATGTTTGTAGAATTGCCCCAATGGAGTTCTAAGGGCTAATGTGGCCTTGGTAGTAGTGAAGTCGGAGTAACTACCCAAGGTTCACACAACTCAACCCCTCACTGATAGGAGCCTCTATTTATTTTTGGCAAGTACAATGCATCCACCTAGGAAGAGACGCGCCTTAGGGTCCTCCGCTAGTAGACCAGGCAGCTCTTCTAGAGCTAGGAGTCAAGCTAGTGTGGCCCAGTTTGACCGCGCTAGGTTTGTCTCCAAGCCAGCTGAGGACCGGTATAATACCAAGGCATCCAGGAAATTGTTACCCGAAGTACATATTGACCAACAAGCTTTTTAAACGGAATGCCCAAGCATCTTGGCAGAGTTGAGGAGGTGTCAGCTAGACATCTTCTTTGAAGAACCAGAGGAAGTGAACGTACAGATGGTTAGGGAATTCTATGCTAAATGCCCGGATCATGTCAATGGGGTGGTTACAGTGCGCAACACCCGTATAGATACATCACTAGAGTCCATCCGCTGAGTGTACCGGCTGCTAGTTTTCAAGGGGGAATCAGACAATTATCTAGCTTATCGCCAACCAATTGTCTATTGGGCAAGGATTCTTGAGACAATGTGTGTGCCAGACAGAGAGTACATATGGATAAAGCACCGGATCACACTTAACTCCTAGTCTCTCAATTGGGAGGCTAAGTGTTGGCTTACCATTATCAACAGTCGGCTGCTGCCTTCCAGCAACACTACTGATGTCAATCAACCACGAGCAGCAGTTATCTACTATTTTATGACCCACCGGAATTTTGATGTCGCCAAGCTCCTCCATGATGAAATGTTCATCCGCACCCCAAAGTACTAAAGGGTTTTTACTTTCCCTCTCTAGTTAACAAGCTTTGCCGCACTGCACGAGTCCCTAAAAATCCCAGAGTAGATGGGAAACTGCATGTGAAAGCCCCATTTCGGGCTAGCAAGATTGCAGTGGGGAGAGAGCCTGGTAGTTGATGATGATGAAGCTGATGAGGCTGCTGAGGACACTGCTGTCCCACCACCACCGAGAGCTGATGAGGCGGGCCCTTCACAGGCCCATCGAAGCACCCGCCTAACCGTCCCGGAGCAAGAAATGGCTGGACTCCACACTTCTGTCACTGACCTGGGCACCCGAGTTGGCAATTTGACCACCCAGCAGGCCAAGTTGGAGAAAAAGATCATGGGCTGGCTTCGAGCATGTCACCTCGATCCTGGAACTGTCTCTGATCAAGATTGAGCTTCAGGGAAGTCCCCTTACCTTAGTCTGCTTTATAATTGTTGACATGGGGACATGCCAAAGTTTTAAGTGTCGGGTGGGGGATGGTTGTTTTTGTAACAATTGTATAATTTGTATGATATGGTTTTGTTGTTTTATGTTAGTTAAATTAGACTTGGCCCAAAGATGGAAACCTCTCGACGGGTCTCTTGAGGGACATACGTCGAACAAAAAAAAAAGATTTTCATTTGATTAGGTAGTGTATCAACTCCCCTTGGTTTTTCTTTAGACCGCGGTTCTTTTCCAAGGGTTTCTATTTGAATCGGGTGTAGTCAGTTTTTTTTCCAGTTTATAAAGTCTTGGGCAAGAAATGGAAATGTGGACACTTAACTCTATAGTACCTTGAGTAAGATTTCTTTAGGGTGACACTTAGGCTGTTTAGTTGACTCATAGAAGGCCTTAAATAGTGTGTCCCTGTATGGATCAAGTACTTAGAACAGAGTGTCTAATGATCCTAACTGAATTGAGTCATGTGCCGTGTGTGAGTGAGGTTTCTGTATTTTGTGTTAACATTCAATGCCTAGAACTTTCCCTGTGTGTGTGAAATGGTAGCTTTTTTTGGTCTTGAAAACGATAGAGGCGTTTCTTTGCTTAACCTTCTATGCATGCTTATTCCCACCTAAATGTATATACCCTAGTCAACCCCGTTGAGCCTGTAGGCCTATTTTTCTTGGCAACCACATTACAAGCCTAACCCAAGTTTAAATAGCCTATTTTGTTGAACTTTAACACCTTTTAGACGCACTTAAAGTATAATGAATATGGAAAAATATAAGTGTGGGGTGGTTGATTGGGTTTGTAAGTGGAATGAAGTGGACAAAAAGATAAGTGCACTGGTTGATAAACAATATGAGAGGCCACTAGAAAAAAAAGTAGAAGTATCAAAGTGGTGGCAGCTATTAAAAGAAAAAGATGGGATGAACACAATAATGTAAAGGTGGAAGGAAGGAGTGATAAAGTGAAGAGTTTAAAAATACACAGTATAGTGAAGTGCTCAGGGAAGTGTAGTCACTATACACAAATGAATCCTACCTGTCCCACAGCCAACATTACAACCAAATAAAGGCCTACTTAATTCTAAACCGAATGAGCTCGATTAATCTAGTATTACACTACGGGCAAGCCTATGGTGTGTTGTTTGTGGCATAAGAATTTGTTTTGAGGGTGAATGAAATTTTGTATTCGAATTCCTCAGTGTGTGATTTGTAAACGATATAATCCTATCTTGTAGTGAGTGGGCACATAATTCTTGAAGGGAAGGTAAGTCTGGACCTGTAACTGAGAGTAAGAGAGTTGTTTAGGGGCATTGCGTGGCTAGAAAAGAGTCCACTCTAGAGGTGAAGAGGTTGCGCTGAAGTAGTCTATCCATGTGAACTATTCTTGGCATTGTGAGTAGGGAAGTGACCAAATGACGATTAGGCTTATAGAGTGTGGTTTGTTTCTAGAGGACTAGCAACGGTTTAAGTGTGAGGTGTTGATAATAAGCTATATAGATATTATTTACACTCCAATCTTGCCATGCTTTATTGTGATTTTAAAAGCTAAATGATAACAAAATACACTAATTGGTGTTCTTTTGCTTCGCAGGGACTAACCCAAGTTAGTAAGAGCCTATTGAGTGTTTTGGAATCAAGAAGGTGGATAAAAAGCCAATCATGAAGACCCCGAGCGAAAATAAGCAAGAAAGATGCAATGAGGAACGGATTTGAAGCCACCGCGACCACGGTTGGACCACGATGGGCTAATGAAGCGAGGCAGAATGTTTCTATTTCACCGCGGTCGTGCCGTGTTTTGCCGCGGCTGCGGTGGATTATGTAACTGCTCAGAACTTTTAGGACTAAAGTGTAAATCGTGGAAAACTTATTCCAAACCCTTCTAAGCTCAAAAAACTCGCCCAAGAAAGTTTTAAGCTTATTTTTAGACTATTTTGGAGGAAAGAACAAATGTGAGAAGAGTAACCAAACATTAGAGTTTTTCTATCTCTCTTTATTATGCAATTGCACATTATGAATATTTTTGTAGTTTTATCTTGCTTTATTATGAGTAGCTAAATATTTGATCCAGAGTTGATGGAACCAATTGTTGGATGAAGTTTTGACTCAATTTTATTATAATTGAGTGGGGTTTATTAACTATGTTGTGTATGGTGATTAATTGAAAGGACCCTTGATTAATCGTGTCTAATAGCCTCGTGTTGTTTGAGAAAGAATGCTAGGTTAAACTGCTGTTGAACAATATCACTTTTGCGCAATTGAAGAGATTCATTACTTGAACTTAAAAGTGGGGTTAGAGATAACAAAACTTTGGTGAGATAATTCAGAGCTGCATAAATTATCAGCTAGAGTAGCTCGAGAGAATGCTCTAGTAAATTATCGTACTTGATCGAGAGATAATTGCGAAAACTCATAGATCATAATCCTCATAGAGTATTACGGCGAGATTATAGCGAAAGAGTTAAGACCTAAACTAGCAATTGGGGAAATCAATACCCTAGACCTTTTTACCATTGAATTACCTTTGATTTCGCATATTGTTAGTTTTAATAACATTTTGAAGTAGTTAAACAACTACCCAATCTTTATTGATAAAAATCTTGCACCTGAAAATCGTTTGAGGAGTTGTAATAGATAGTTTAATTCCCTAAAGATTCGACTCCGAACTTAAAAATCGGATTATATTTGCAACGACCGCTTTATCTATTATAAGGCATAGTTGGGTTTGATAAGTGCCGCAGAAGTATTTTTTTAAACTCGATTTTAACTACGAATTTTGATACCAAAGAAGTCCAAATCACCTCCAATCTTCCTCAAATTTTGAATATTGATTCATCAATATGTTTTCAGTGAATTTCAATCATATCCATTGAAAATGTCCTTTTCTTCTTAGATTTTTGGAATCTTGTATATTTTTTTTGTTGTATTTCATCATCTTGTTTGCTACTTCATCCATGAATTTTCTTTTCGTCTTGCATCTATCTCTAAGGTTGCTAATTACCCTTAAAAATATAAAAATAGAAAATTTTTGTGTGTGATTCTTGAAGAAAAAGAACCTTATTTGTTTGGGTTTTTAATTTTTATATGTGTTTGATTAATTTTTATATATTTACGTAAAATTCCCTATAAAATTTGGAAATTGATTCGAACCAGCTGGAAAAGAAAAGGTGTGGTGAAAATAATTTGTCAGGATTTGCGAATAACTTATACTCAAGTCCTGACGATCAGTTACTTGCGGCAAAAAAAAAAAAAATCTTACCATTAATTAGAGCTTCTGACGATCTGTCAAAACTTGTGAATTACTTGTTTCATAGTTATATCACAATTTGCACGAAAGTCCGAACGATCAATGAGAATTTATGGCGAGAAAAGACTTTATCCATCCATCAGATCCAACAACACATATGAAGATCCATTATTAAGACTTACATATGACTAAGTTCTGACCCGCAAACTACTTTGCCAAATCTAATTTAAACTGGGTGAAACATCCCATAAACAAAGAGCATTTTTATATATATCCACTTTTGAGGCCACTATTGAAGTTATATGTAACAACTTGACCGGTCATTTTGAGATCTAGCGCGCCGTTTGGCGATTTGAGACCTGAGTAGCTTCACTTTATGTATTATGACTTGCACGTGTAGTCGGATTAGATTTTCGGGAAGATCAGAGTTGATTTTGAAGAATAATTCTCAATTCGGAAGCTAAGTTGGAAGATTTGACCAAGGTTTGAATTTTGATTAAACAACCTGGGATCGGAGTTTTGACGGTTCCGTCAGGTTCGGATGATGATTTTGGACTTAGGCATATGTCCGGATTTGGATTTGGAAGTCCGTACGTTGATTTGATTGGGATGGGGTGGATGAAATGGAGGTCAGCGTCTGGAGTCCTGTGTGACGAGAATGTGCCACCGAAACTAAAAGGTAAATTCTATAGAGCGATGATTAGACCGGCCATGCTGTATGGAGCTGAGTGTTGGCCAGTCAAGAATTCACATATCAAGAAGATGAAAGTAGCAGAAATAAGGATGTTGAAATGGATGTGTAGACACACTTGGCTGGATAAGATTAAGAATGAAGATATTCAGGAGAGGGTGGGCGTGGCTCACGTGGACGACAAGATGCGGGAAGCGCGACTTAGATGATTCAGACACGTACGGAGGAGAAGACTAGATGCACCGGTTAGGTGGTGTGAGCGATTGACTTTGGCAGGTACGAGAAGAGGCAGAGGGTAGCAAAAGAAGTATCGGGGCAAGGTGATCAGGTAGGACATGGCGCGACTTCAAATTTCCGAGGACATGGCTCTTGATAGGAACATGTGGAGGTCGAGCATTAGGGTGGTGGGCTAGGGGATAGTCGAGAGTTGTTCCCTCTTTGTACCGGGTAGACTGATAGAGTTTTGTTTAGGTTTCTTAGCGGTCTATGCAGTGTTCACATGGTTGATTGCATAATTTTGTTTTATTATCCTTTCACTTATTCGATGTTGTTATTTTCTTTCTGGCATCTTTGTTGTTACATTCCTTTTCTTCTGTTTCTTTTCTGATATTATTATCTCTCTTGTTGAGCCAAGAGACTCCAAAAAATAGCCTCTCTACCCTTTTCGGGATAAGGGTAAAATCTGCGTACACTCTACTCTCCCCAGACCCTACTAGTAGAATTTTACTGGGTATGTTGTTGTTGTTGTTCTTTGTTAGCAGAAGTTGGAAGATTGAAGGTTTAGAAGGTTGACAGGTTTGACCAAGAGTTGACTTTGTTGATATCGGATCCATATTATGGTTACGGTAGTTGGTATAGGTCAATTATGTCATTTAAGACTTGCATGCAAAATTTGAGGTCATTCCGGGCTGATTTAGTATAGTTCAACATGCATTTTAGAAGTTTAAAAGTTCATTAGGATTGAATTGATGTGCGAATCATGGTTTTGATATTTTTTGATATAATTTGAGGCCTTTAATAGGTTTGTGTTATATTTTGGAACTGATTTGTGTGATTGGACGGGGTCCCGTGGGCATCGGGTCTGTTTTAGATGTGTTTGGGTTGTGTCGCGCTCTTATTTGATGTTTCCGCGTCATTTCTTTGGGCGTAAAGGGTACTATATTGACCAAAATTACCTTTTATTTTTAATTAGATTGAACTATTAGATCCGTATCATAATTACGTAACCATAGCAATGACAATCGCCAAATTTCGAGGTCGTATGAGAGAGTTATGTCCATTTTCGTGTCGGGAAAGATTGTTGGTTTCTGGTGCAAACTTTTGTTCTTCGCGAATGCCAAGAAGGATTTCTGGGTCAACTAGTCAACACGAAAAATTGCACTTTGCGAATGCGAAGGTCTCCCCCGAAGGCGATGAACAAAAATCATCTAGGCAGTGTTTTAAACCGAGCATTTTAGTATTTTGAGCATATCTTGAGTTCTAGAGCTCCGTTTGAAGTTATTTTTACAGCATTGTTCTCGTCTCAACAAGGGAGTAAATATCTGACCTTTATTTTGATATTTTTGCATGATTATTTTCGTTCCTTATAACTTTTATCCGTGTTTGGATTGTTGAAATTAGGATTTTGAGCCCCGAAGTTGAGAAATGGCAAATTCCTTATTTGAGTGACAATTCGTGGATGAAATTGGATGATTTTCTAGATATATACTATATAAGTTAAGTTTAATATTTATTTTTGATAATTTTTTGAATTCAGGCACTTGGTCCCCGGGCATTGACCTTGTTGACTTGTCGAGGAGTTGGAAATTGTTACAAAATTTTAAATTACTAGTATTGGAGTATATTTTAATTGCCTTGAAAATTATTTGATTAATTTTAGATTGTTTGACATTGGTTTGAGGAGTTAGAGAGCTGTTGGAATCGGTTATCGGATTTCAAAGCGAGGTAAGCCTCCTGTATAACCTTGTGAGAGAGAAGCTATCACGAAGGTACATATCAAATTGTTATGTGCTACTAAATGTGGGTGCTACGTACGCACGAACTGATGAGAGTCTGTATGTAGCTAAAGCATATTTCTGTCCAGGTAGACTTAGGACTCTATCTTGTAATATTTGAATTATTTGAACTCAATTAATTGAATTTATAATTGAGATTGATTTAGGAACATATTAGGCTGAACTTTATCACCTTGAGTTGTTTGGCAAGATATTTGATAAACGGTAAAAGTTATGTTCACCTTATGCTCTGTACCTGTGTTGTAAGCATGTGACTCGTAATTCGTTAAGTTTCTTTCTTTCTTATGGATCGGGCAGAACTCCTCGGCAGTATATTGAGATGCATCTCTGGTTCGCGCTGGTCGACCCTCGGCAGTGTACATACCACTTTGGATCAGGCCATACAACCTTGGCATAATAGTGCATAATATCTCTTGAAGTTCGAATATTCGTAACATGCCCCTTTTATTGAAATCTGGCAATTGTATGGCATTCCTTATCCATTTGAGATTACATTTGATATATCTGATCTGTTGAGATAGCATATGACATTTGAGAGGTTTATATAGTCAAACGAAAAGTTGGGGAATTATGTGAGTTATAGTTTTTATCTCATGGTTACTGTTGTGTTTCATACCTGTTTGTAATTTATTATATTATTTTATTGGACTACTAATAAGTGTCGATGTTGATCCTTCGTCACCACTTCTTCGGGGTTAGGCAAGATACTTACTGGGTACACGTTGATTTACGTACTCATGCTTCACTTTTGCATTAAATGTGCAGGATCTGACATGTTCACTTTGTGGCCATCTCGGCGCGTAGGCGCAACTGCTGAGGGCACTTTATGGTAAGATGCTTTCTATGCTACGCACCATAGCCCAAAAAGTCTATATCTTATTAATTTACTTTATCTTGTCTATTTTATATTTCAGACAGAGGTTGTATTATTATTGCACTCTTTAGTAGACAGTCATGCACTTGTGACACCGGGTTTTACGATGTTCTAGAATTTGTTTGTGGTTTTGCTTAGCATTTGCATACTTTTATTATCTAATCTATTTAAATCGTAAGTTTTCATGATTTTAATGCGTTAATTTCTTTAGCTAATAAAATTCATGACTTCTTAAATAATAAAATGAATAATTAAGTTGGCAGTTCACCATTGGGCGCCATGACGACCTATAGTGGCAATTGGGTCGTGACATCTTGATATCAGAGCCCTAGGTTCACTTGGTCTCACAAGCCATGAGCAAGTCTAGTAGAGTCTTGCAGATCGGTACGAAGACATTTGTACTTATCTTCGAGATGCTACAGGGTTGTTAGGAGCACTTCCTTTCTTGATTCCTCGTCGTGCGATTTGATTCCATTGAAGCTTGTCCCTTTATTTCTTTCCTACTCATTCTTATACTATGTTGACCGCTTGTTATCATCAAAGAGTTGTAGTGGTAATGCAAATTAGGATGTTTCTTCCTACATGCATATTCTACTATTGTCGCCTTGCGAAAGGGTGTTCTGTCGTTTCACGCTAGTATTAATATTGCTTATGATTTTAAGGCTATGCACAAATTATCATGATGTTCATGCTATTAGTTTATATATTGTTAATGTACAATTTATTCACGCTATCAGTTTGAATTGGCACGTAACACCAAACTTAATTTGGCGACTTATAAAAATAGATTACTTACATTAATAGGTAAAAATAAAAAATAAAAAATAGTGTAAATTTGTATGCTAGAGCCTCTAAAAATGAAAATTGAGTAATTTACGTGTTTCTTTGCCTGGGTTTTAGTTAATTTAATTTAATTTTTGTGTGTGGTTAAGTTAATGTTTGTCTTTTTGTGACCATATGTGGATCTTCTAGGGGTGACATTATTTGGGCGATGTTTAAATGAAGATATTTTGCAAATATGAAGGATGGAAAGAATCGAGAACAAGAATAAGGATTATATATAGTAATATTATTGTTGGATTTTATTGAGTTTGAAAAAATTTGTTGAAAAAAAAAAAACAAAGTGAATTTTTAAGTTTTAAAGGTTTGGGTTGAATTTAACCATAGAGAATTGCTGGAAATAAGATTAATTATAAATTTTTGAATTGTTTTGGACCAACTGGAAACAAAAAGGTGTTGGTGAAAATAATTTATCAGGATTTGCAAATCCTTCATACTAAAGTCTTAACGATAGTTACTTGCGGCAAAAAAAGTCTTACCATTCATTAGACCTTCTAACGATCAATCAAAATTTGTGAACAATTTGTTTCAAAGTTATGTCGTTATTTGCACAAAGTCCGAACGACCAATGAGAATTTGTGGCAGACAAGGCCTTTATCTATCCATCTAGGGGTGTTCATAAAAACCCGAAAAATCGAACCAAATCGAAAACCAAACCAAACCGATCAAAAAACCCGATACTTTTTGGTTTGGTTTGGTTTTGGTTTTGAATTTTAAAAACCGATCAAATTTGGTTTGGTTTTGGTTTTAATCAGGAAAAAACCGAACCAAACCGACTATAGGAGTAGTTATTTCAAATTTATTATTACACTCATATATATGTATATTGTTATACAAAGTTTCAAAAAATTTATGGTAAATGTTAATAGTTTGCACTTTTAATATAGTTCTTTACCTTTACATTCTAGTTTGATTGGTAGTTTTCCATTTTGTGTTAAAATAACACATTTTTAATTGAGTCCTTAAATTATTCATCACTATTTAATTCAATTATCATCAATATATTTTGGTAATTAATAAATTTCTCAAAGGGCAATTGATTTGATAGTGTTACATTGAAAATATGATCGCCAGAATATGTGTTTGGTAGTGTATGTCTTATATTTAAGAAAAAACCGACAAATAATCGAAAAAACCGAAAAACCGACATAAATCGAATCGAGAAAAACCGACTTAATTGGTTTGGTTTGGTTCTAATTTTTGAAAAACCGACTTGCTTGGTTTGATTTCTTTTTAGGAAAAAATCGATCCAAATCGAACCACGAACACCCCTACATCCATCAGATCCAATGGCATATGTGACGATCCGTCATTAAGACTTACGACTAAGTTCTGACTCGCAAATCACTTTCGCAAACCTAATTTAAACAGGGTGAAACATCCCATAAACAAAGGGCATTTTCATACATACCTACTTTTGGGATTACCATTGAAGTTATATTCGCATTGCACAAAACTTTGTAAACTTTGAAGACCTTTTGTTTGAACAAAATTTTTTTCGTTTTCGAGACCTCGATTAGCTCCATTTATTATTTCTCAATTTGCGTGCGCAGTCTGTGTCTTGTTCCGAAAAATTTTTATGTGAAAAATTTAAGAAAAATGGGAAATCTTGCCTTAGAACTCAATTGAGTTGACCATGGTCAATAGTTGCATAAATGGATTTGGATCTATGTTTAGACAGTCCCGATGGGTCCGCATCGTGATTTGAGACTTGGGCGTACTCCCGTAACTAAATTAAGAAGTCCCTAACTTGAGTTAACGTGATTTGTTAAGAACTAATAATTTGAAGGTTTAAAGAATTCCTAAATTTGACCGTAGGTTAAGTTTGTTGCTAACAGATTCGGATTTCGGTTCTAGACATGGAATAGATTCATTTTACTATTTGTAACATGTCTGCAAAATTTGGTGCAAAACGAAGTTGATTTGACGTGGTTCGGACGCCCGGTTGTAAAATTTTATGTTCTTGAGTTCATTGAAAATTTTCATACATTTTGATGTCTGATTCGTAGTTCTAAGTGTTATTTTGGTGTTTCGGTGGTGCAAGCGAGTTGTATGATATTTTTAGACTTTTGTGGATGTTTGGTTTGGAGCTCCGAGATCTCGGGTGAGTTTCGGACGTGTTTCAGAGAGTTTGGAAGTTGCTGGATTGACCTGGTGTGCAGGTCTTGTAATTGCATGATCGGGGTCGCATTTGCGACAAAAGGGACAAGTCTGTGATGACCCCATTTGCAAACATTTTTTTTACAAATGCGAAGATGGTCTGGGAACTCAAGGATCGCATTTGCGATCATTTGATCGCTTTTGCGACCTGTCCAAGTTCGCATTTGCCAACAAATCATCCCATTTGCGATGATTGCAGAGGTGTGAGGTTCCTCGCATTTGTGGGGTTCTTCGCATTTGCAGGGCTCGCATTTGCGAACCCCAGGTTGCATTTGTGACATGTGCGCCTGGACAAAAAGGTGAGAGATGGATTTTTAGCCTCATTTTTCAGATTTTGGAACCATAGGCTCGGTAGGAGGCAATTTTGAAGAGGAAATGTCATCTACAAACCTTGGGTGAGTATTCTAATTTATTTCTAATAATATTCCATCAATTTATCTTAGATTTTAACATAAAAATCATGTGAACCAAAGTGAAAATTGGTGAAACTTTGTCAAGTTTTGAAAAATAAGAAATTAAGTTTTGAGAATCGATTTGGACTCGACTTTTGAAATTAATCATATATATAAACTCGTGGGGTCATGGATAGTCAAAATCTACCATTTGACCCGAGTTTTGACCGGCGGGCCCTAGGTTGACTTTTGTTAACTCCTAGAAAAGGTGTAAAGATCTTAGCTTTATCTATTGTAATTGATTTTCCTAGCATTGTTTGTTGATATTAAGTCGATTTTGTTAGATTCGATTCGTTTGGAGGCAAATTTCAGAGGAAAGACCCCAGTTGAGCTTTGATTTGGTTACGGAGCGAGATAAGTATTGGGTCTAACCTTGATTTGAGGAAATTAGAAATCCTTGTACTAAATGTTATGTGAATTACGTGTGTAATGGCTATATGCAAGGCAGCGAGTGTATATACACCGTCAAAACAATTATTTCCATGCTTTATCGTATTTCATGAATTATCCTACTCCATGTCTTAACTGTTACATGCCTTATTTTCTTTCTATATTGTAACTTGTTACTTGTCATTAATATTCTTGTATTGAAATATTTGTTCCTTCCAAAACTCCATGATTAATTGCTACTTACCTTAATTGTCTTACTTGTACACCTTAACTGTCACATACTTGGTTTGTTGTGTTGCTCTTGCATTATTTGTAGCCTTCCTTTGGTTAGTATGTGGTTCCTTTATTGCTTCATTTTCATGTCCTTTAATGGTAGATATTCTTGTGAATTGAGCTACTGGATTGACTATGTTTATTGAATTTGTTTATGGATTGGGTTGCATGCTGCAACATTTATTATACAGTGGAATAAGGAAGGATTTTAATATTAATACGGTGGGATCGGGTTGGGCGTCGCAAGGGTTGTGCACATAATATTGATAAATTGTGACATAGTAAAATAAGGGAGGATTATGATATTAATTATAATGATATGGTTGGATCGGGCTGCGCGGCACAACAGATTTTACATGTGATTCTTGATATTTATATGGTGGAGTAAAGGAGAATTATGGGTGTACCGTGGGATCGGGTTGCACGCCACAAAGGATTGTATGTGCTATATTCATTGTTGTTATTACATTAATTTCCAGTGTTGTTACATGAAATTATGAGATCGGTTATTCTGGATTCTCTGAGTGCAAGAATTGAGTTCTTTTCATTAGTTAACTGCTTTACCTTTCCTGTTTTCCTTTCCTATTATTACTATTATTGCTGCGTACAAGTTACTGTAGGTGACCTGTCTTAGCCTCGTCACTATTTCGTCGAGTTTAGGCTTGGCACTTACAGAGTACATGGGGTCGGTTGTACTCATACTACACTTTGCACTTCTTGTGCAGTTTTGGAGTCGGTCTTAGCGGCAGTCAGTAGATTGCTCGGATCATGTGCTTGACAGAGACTTGAGGTACATCTGCACAATGTTCGCAACCCTGATGTCCCCTTCTCCATTACTCTAGCTGTTTATTTCAATTCAGACAATTATGCTTTCATTTAGCCTATTATTTGTAGTACTCTAGACGCTTGTGTATTCGTGACACCAGTTCTGGGATTCGTACCCGGAAATCGCCGTATATCAGATTTATCTACTTTATTTTAGTTTATTTAGCTTATTGGTTTTCATTTTATTTAAATTATTAAAAATAATTAATAACTACATCTAATATTGGCTTGCCTAGCAAGTAAAATATTAGGCGTCATCAAGGTTCCGAGGGTGAGAATTTCGAATCGTGACAAAGAATTGTAGTTCTTTTTGTTTTTTTTTTGCTTGGTATAAAAAATTTCCTCTTTTTTTTTTCTTTTGTTTGCTTGGTATATACTTTTTTCTTCTTTTGTGATCGTCAGTAAATCGTTAGGAGCTTAGTGGTAAATGGTGTTAATACAAGTGGAAACTTGATTCAAACTAAAATGCATGTGTTTACTTTTTTCTGTTAAGAAATGAGAGCAAAATAGAACAATATAGTAATATAGATAAGATGTATAGGAGGAAAATGTAGAAGTTATCTTATTCAAGTGTGTTTCTTGTGTGTTCTTCCATGGGCAAAGAATGTCATATTTATACTATACAACATTCACCCAAAACTCACTAGATACATCGTAGGAATTAAAAGGTGCATCTATCCAAGTGGTACATTGTATAGAATGTATGGATGGATTAAGTGAATATCCATATACATTCACTTTATTTATAACACTCTTCCTTGGATGTTCATTTGAAAGATAATGTGCCTTGTTAAAACCTTACTAGAAAAAACCCATTGGGAAAAATACCAATGAAGGAAAAAGAGTACACACATCTTGTAATACACATTGAGTGCTGCCTCATCAAAAATTTTACCAGGAAAATTGTCACTACCCCAATCCCGGTCGTGATGGCGCCCAACACAATTGCTAGGCAAGCCTGACCATATAACGCTCACAACTCAACCACACAACCCATTTCCAATTTCTAGCATTAAATTATCAAATAATATAGTTCTAACGAGTGATAATTTACAAAAATAGTACGAAAATCATAACAACTAACCTATCAAACTCCCAAAGACCTGGGGTCATGAGTCTAGAGCCTCTAAGATAACAAAATAACAAATCCTCAGTAATACTGATGTTCACAAATGCGGAAATGATAAAGGAATAGGGGAGGAGTTGGATCTTGCGAACGTCAAGCAGCTACCTCGACAACTCCTGAGAAGCTCTGAAAACAGTAAATAGCTCAACTATGCTCCCGAGATACCTGAATCTGCACACATGGTGCATGGAGTAAAGTGAGTACTTCCTACTCAGTGGTAATAGACATACATAATGACTGATAGTAAGAAATTCCGAAATATAATAATGCAAATCTATAACCAATAATTCTACACATTTAACGATGGAACAACATCAGGCAATGACAGGTAACACAGATAGATATCGATGCATGAATGCAATGCAATGCACATGACTGCTGCGGCGTACAACTCCATTTGAGTACCCGCGCTCACTGTGTGGGTTCAGACTCCGGAGGGGCTCCTACAGCCCAAGCGCAATATCATCATAGCACTCGCTGCGGCGTGCAACCCGATCCACACTCAGTCCAGATATATGCATATAAGCCACACAAGCACAGTCAAGTTTATCATTTTCAATTCCAATTATTAGGAATTATAGATTAAGTGTTTAAAATTTTAGAAATTTAATAATCATTTCGAGATAGTGTTTAACTCAGGACTGATATCATGAAAACATGCTAAGCATCATGGAAACAGTGATAATAATTCCTAAGGGATCCAAATACTCGACACGCAACCCAAATATGCTTATAACAATCCAAGTAGGATGTTTACTAATCAGTCTATAGTCCAACGCACAACTTGGACACCACTCGGGGCGGACTAGCCACAGACCCCAATCACAACCGACCCCGTACTTGTCATGGAGTGCGTGTCTCGCCTCAATATAGCGTCACAGAGTGATAAACTGGGGATTCAAACCCTTAGGTCATCATCTACATCGATTTCTCACCTCAAACCGGCCACAAGACTAGTTCGCTAAGCCTTTTCCTCTCGAACCGACCTCCTCGCGCGTCGAATCTGGTCAATACCACAATGAATACATTACAATAGGGTAAAGAAACATAACCCAATCAAAAGAATTCGAATAATACCAAAAATCACGAAGTTGGCAAAAACTCGAGCCCTGGGCCCACTTCTCGAAAAATTACAAAAATTACATTACCGGACTCCTCGTCTCGCCACGTGTCTATACATATCAAATTTACTAAAATCGAAGTTCAATTGCCCTTTCAAAACCCAATTTTAAACTCCCTTAAGTTCCAAGCCCTAACCTCCATTTTTACCCTCTAATTCCTCGAATTTCAGTGATTAATCCATGTTTTACACCATAATAACATATTTCGAGTCTAATAATTCATACCTGATGAAACCCCTTCGAATTCTCTTCAAAATCGCCCAAGAATCGCCTAAGTTAGAAGTCCAAAATGTTCTCTTCTCTTTCAAAAATCGTGAAACACTGTTCACTAAAACCTCTGTCAGGTTTCGCTTCTGCGGTCCTGCTACCGCCTATGCGGGACCGCTTTCTGCGGCCAAATGACCGCTTATGCGGTTTTCACTTAAGATGCCAGGCTTCGCTTATGCGACTCAATATCCGCTTATGCGGTTCTCTATCGACCGCTTCTGCGGTATAATATCCTCTTATGCGGACCCGTGAAGCGACCCCTGTCCGCTTATGCGGAAATACCTTGGGCCACGCCTGCCCGCTTCTGCAATCTCCCCTCCACATCTGTGGAACCGCTTTTGTGGCACCTTTTCCGTAGATGCGGAAATACCAGAAGACAGAAAGATCAGACCTGCAACAATGCTTCAAACTTCCCGTTTAACTACCCGAAATCACACCGAGGCCCCCGGGACCTCAACCAAAAGCACAGACATGATCTATTCCCTTTATTCAAACTTGCTCGAACCATCAAAACACTATCGTTAACATCAAAATCCTCAATTATCCTCAAATCAAAGCCTAAGTTTCTTAAAAACTTCGGAATTGCACATTTGATAAAAAACCCGACCAAACGACGTCCGAATGACCTGAAAGTTTGCAGACATATCCAAAATCACCTAACGAAGCTACTGCAACTCTCGAAATTCCATTCCGACCCTCGGATCATAATCTCACCTATCAACCGGAATTCGCCAAAATTCAACTTCGCCAATTCAAGCCTAATTCTACACCGAGCCTCCAAAATCAATTCCGATCGCACTCTTAAGTCACAAATCATCCTCCGAAGCTAACCAAATTACCGGAATTCACATCCGATCCCTCTAACTATATAGTCAACTTCCGGTTGACGTTTTCCAAAACAAGCTTCCTCCAATATCTGAATGGTACGCTCGGACTGCCTGTCCATCTGTGGATGAAATGTTGTGCTCAACTCTACCTATATGCCCAACTCTCGCTGAAAAGTCCTCCAGAACTAAGAAGTAAACTGAGTACCCCTATCGGAGATAATAGAAACTGGGACCCCATGCAACCGTACAATCTCCCGAATGAAAATCTCCGCTAACCGCTCCGAAGAATAGGTAGTACACACCGGAATGAAGTGCGCGGACTTGGTCAGCCTATCCACAATCACCCAAATCAAATCAAACTTCTTCGAGGTACGAGGGAGACCACTCACAAAATCCATAGTAATCCTTTCCCATTTCCACTCTGGAATATCCATCCGCTGAAGTACACCACCGGGCCTCTGATGCTCATATTTGACCTGCTGACAGTTGAGACACCGAGCTACATAACTCATAACATCCTTCTTCATCCTTCTCCACTAGTAATACTGTCTCAAATCCTGATACATCTTCGCGGCACCTGGATGAATAGAATATCGCAAGCTGTGGGCCTCTTCCAATATCAACTCCCGAAGCCCATCGACATTGGGCACGCAAATCCGGCCCTGCATCCGCAACACACCATCATCACCAATAGTTACATCTCTAGCATCATCATGCTGGACCTTGTCCTTTAGGACAAGCAAGTGTGGATCATCAAAATGGTGCTCTCTAATGCAGTCATACAAGGAAGATCGAGAAACCACACAAGCCAACACCCGACTAGACTCCAAAATATCTAACCTCACCATCCGATTGGCTAAAATCTGGACATCAATTGCAAAGGGCCTCTCCCCAATTGGAATGTACGCCAAACTACCCATACTCACCGCCTTTCGGCTCAAAGCATCGACCACTACATTGGCCTTCCTCGGATGATACAAAATGGTAATGTTATAATCCTTGAGCAATTCAAGCCACCTCCGTTGTCTCAAATTAAGATCCTTTTGTGTGAAAAAATGCTGAAGACTGCGATGATCAGTATATACCTCACAAGATACGCCATATAGATAGTGCCTCCAAATATTCAAAGCATGGACTATGGCAGCTAACTCCAAATCATGTACAGGGTAGTTCTTCTCATGAGGCTTCAACTGACGAGAAGAATAAGCGATAACTCTATCCTCCTGCATCAATACACATCCAATCCCAACTCTCGAAGCATCGCAATATACGGTGTAAGAACCTGAAGCTGATGGCAACACTAACACTGGGGCTGTGGTCAAAGTTGTCTTGAGCTTCTGAAAGCTCTCCTCGCACTCATCCGACCACACAAATGGAGCATTCTTCTGCGTCAACTTGGTCAAGGACGAAGCAATAGATGAAAAACCCTGGACAAACTATCAATAATACCCTGCCAAACCGAGGAAACTCCGAATCTCCGTGGCTGAGGACGGCCTAGGCCAACTCTGCACCGCCTCAATCTTCTTTGGATCAACCTGAATACCATCACTGGACACCACGTGTCCCAGAAAACCCACGGAACTAAGCCAGAACTCACACTTGGAGAAATTTGCATAGAGCTTCTCCTCTCTCAATCTCTGCAACACCACCCTCAAATGTTGTGCGTGCTCCTCCTGGCTAAGCGAGTACACCAGGATTTCATCAATAAACACAATCATAAATGAATCCAGATATGGCCAAAATACACTGTTCATCAAGTGCATGAACGCGGCTGGGGCATTAGTCAGCCCGAATGACATAACTAGAAACTCATAGTGCCCATATCTCGTCCTGAAAGATGTCTTCATAATGTCTGAATCCCTAATCTTCAACTGGTGATAGCCTGAACGGAGTTCAATCTTAGAGAATACCCTTACCCCCTGCAACTGGTCAAACAAATCCTCAATACGGGGTACTGGATACTTGTTCTTCACCGTCACCTTGGTCAACTGTCTGTAGTCAATGCACATTCTCATTGTGCCATCTTTCTTCTTCACAAATAGGACCGGTGCACCCGACGGTGACACACTCGGGCGAATGAACCCCTTATCTAGGAGTTCCTGAAGCTGCTCCTTCAATTCTTTTAACTCAGCTGGTGCCATACGATAGGGAGGAATAGAGATAGGCTGAGTGCCTGGCACCAGGTCAATACCGAAATCAATGTCCCTGTCCGGCGGCATGCCCGGCAGGTCTGCTGGAAACACATCTGGGAAACCACTCACAACGGGCATAGAATCAAGACTAGGAGTCTCAGCTCCAACATCTATCACAAAAGCCAAGTACGATAAACAACCTTTACCAACCATCCGCTGGGCCTTTAAGAAAGAAATCACCCTGCTGGGCACATAATCAGTCATATCTTGCCACTCGATCCTCGGAACACCCGGAATAGCCAACGTAACTGTCTTGTCATGACAGTATAGAATAGCATGGTACATGGATAGCCAATCCATACACAGAATCACATCAAAATCTACCATGCCTAACAATAACAAGTCAACTCGGGTCTCAAGACCCCCAATAGTCACCAGACATGATCGATATACATGATCCACAATAATAGTATCACCCACCGGGGTAGATACGTGCACAGGCAAGGCAAGACAACCACGGGGTCAAACCCAAATGATGAGAAAAATATGAAGATACATAGGAATAGGTAGATCCGGGATCAAACAAAACAGAGGCATCCCTGTGGCAGACTGAGATAATACCTGTGATAATAGAGTCGAATGCAATGGCGTCTCTCCTGTATGGAAGAGCATAGAATCGAGCCTGACCACCACTAGATCGATCTCCATCCCTAAGGCGGCCCCTAGCTATCTGACCCTCACCCTTACATGACTGGGATGGTGCTGAAGTAGATGGAGTAGAAGAGGAGGGTTGATCCCTCTGCTGAGACCGACCACCACGTAGCCGAGGACACTATCTCCTCATGTGACGAAACTCACCGCACTTGTAGCAACGATCCGGAGCTGGAGAAGGGGACTGAAGGGAACCCCTCGCTGCAGACGAACCCTGGGCTGAAGAAGCGAGAGTAGAGCTCTGATCTGGATGGGTGCTAAGTGAAGACTGACCCTGCTGATAACCCTGACGACCATGGCCTGAAGAAGCCCCACTGGACTCTGTACGACCTGACTGAGGAGGTCTGAAAGAATGACCTTTGTTGCACTGGAACTGGCACCTAGACGGGGCACCACTGAAGCTACCAGAACCTCGAGGCCTTTTGGCCTCCCTCTCCTTACGCTCCCAACGACGATCTGTCTCAATCTGTCGAGCCATATCAACTACCTCCTCAAACGAGGCGGCCACAACCCTCTCTCTAGTCATCAAAATACGGACTGGATAGTTAAGACCATCCACGAACCTCCTAATCCTCTCCCGATCTGTCGAGATCATCCAAGTAGTATGCCGAGCTAGCTGCGTAAATCTCAACTCATACTGAGTCACAGTCATATCTCCCTGAACCAACCACTCAAACTGATGACGCAGCTCCTCTCTGCGAGAATGCGGTGCATATTTCTCCAGAAAAAGAGTGGAGAACTGCTACCAAGTAAGGGGCGCTGCTCCAACAGGCCTACGCCTCTCAAACTCTTCCCACCATGTAAATGCAAGCCCTGAGAACTGGAAGGTAGTAAAAGCCACTCCACTCGACTCCAAAATCCCCGCAGTGCGAAGCATACGCTGACACTTGTCTAAAAATCCCTGGGCATCCTCTCCCTCAGTGCCACTGAATGTCGGAGGATGGAGCATACCGAACTTCTCCAGTCGACGCTGCTCGTCATCTGGCATAGCTGGAACAATAAAGTCTGGAGCTGGTGCAACTGGCACAACTGGGGCAACTGGTGCAACTGGTGCGACTGGCTGAGCTGGGGCTGCTCCCGGTGTCTGCAATCCCTGAACAACCTGCTCGGGTGTGCGAGCTGCGGGGGTCTGATGACCACCCCCGGTCTGAGAAGCAGCTGCTACAGTAGTGGCTGAGACTGCCTGAGCCAGGCCAGTACAGACGGATAAGATCTGAGCTAAAGCCTCCTGAAGACCAGAAATCACGATGGGCACTGTCGGTGCCTGAACTGCTGCTGCTGGAGCATCTACAGCTGGAGGCTGGTCCGGAACCTGGGCAGCTGGTGGATCTGCAGGTGCTGCTCTCACTGGTCTGCCTCTACCACGGCCATGGCCTCTAGCAGGTGGCAATGATGGTCGTCCGTCGCGTCCGGTAGCACGGGTTCTCTCTATATGCTAGAGAATAGAATACAAAAATTTAGGTGTCAGAACAACAAAGCTGCATGACAAGAGTTTCAAGAATATGAAGTGTTTCCTAAAGGTTCTGTAGCCTCTCGAGGATAAATACAGACGTCTCCGTACCGATCCGCGAGACTCTACTAACCGTCTCATGACTCATGAGGCCTAGTAACCTAGGTTCTGATACCAACTTGTCACGACCCCAATCCCGATCGTGATGGCACCCAACACAATTGCTAGGCAAGCCCGACCATATAACGCTCACAACTCAACCACACAACCCATTTCTAATTTATAGCATTAAATTATCAAACAATATAGTTCTAACCAGTGATAATTTACAAAAATAGTACGGAAATCATAACAACTGCCCATCAAACTCCCAAAGACCTGGGGTCATGAGTCTAGAGCCTCTAAGATAACAAAATAATAAATCCTCAGTAATACAGATGTTCACAAATGCGAAAATGATAAAGGGATAGGGGAAGAGTCGGTCCTGCGAACGTCAGGCAGCTACCTCAACAACTCCTGAGAAGCTCTAAAAATAGCAAATAGCTCATCTATGCTCCCGAGACACCTGAATCTGCACACATGGTGCAGGGAGTAAAGTGAGTACTTCCAACTCAGTGGTAATAGACATATATAATGGCTGACAGTAAGAAATCCTGAAATATAACAATGCAAAGCTATAACCAATAATTCTACACATTTAACGATGGAACAACATCAGGCAGTGACAGGTAACACAGATAGATCGATGCATGAATGCAATGCAATGCACATGACCTCTGCAGCGTACAACCCGATCCATTTGGGTACCCGCGCTCACTGTGTGGGTTCAGAATCCGGAGGGGCTCCTACAGCCCAAGCGCAATATCACCGTAGCACTCGCTGTGGCGTGCAACCCGATCCACACTCAGTCCAGATATATGCATATAAGCCACACAGGCACAGTCAAGTTTATCATTTTCAGTTCCCATTATTAGGAATTATAGCTTAAGTGTTTAAAACTTTAGAAATTTACTAATCATTTCGAGACAGTGTTTAACTCAGGACTGATATCATGAAAACATGCTAAGCATCATGGAAACAGTGATAATGATCCCTAAGGGATCCAAATACTCGGCACGCAGCCGAAATATACTCATAACAATCCAAGTAGGATGTTTACTAATCAGTCTATAGTCCAACGCACAACTTGGACACCACTCGGGGCGGACTAGCCACAGACCCCAATCACAACCGACCCCGCACTCGTCATGAAGTGCGTGTCTCACCTCAATATAGCATCACGGAGTGATAAACCGAGGATTCAAACCCTCAGGTCATCATCTACATCTATTAATCACCTCAAACCGTCCACAAGATTAGTTCGCTAAGCCTTTTCCTCTCGAACCGACCTCCTCACGCATCGAATCTGGTCAAAACCACAACGAATACATTACAATAGGCTAAAGAAACATAACCCAATCAAAAGAATTCGAAAAACACCAAAAATCACGAAGTTGGCATAACCCGAGCCCCGGGCCCACTTCTCGAAAAATTACAAAATTTACATCACCGGACTCCTCGTCTCGCCACGATTCTTTACATATCAAATTTACTAAAATCGGAGTTCAATTGCCCTTTCAAAACCCAATTTTAAACTCCCTTAAGTTCCAAGCCCTAACCTCCATTTTTACCCTCTAATTCCTCGAATTTCAGTGATTAATCCATGTTTTTACACCATAATAACATATTCCGAGTCTAATAATTTATACCTGATGAAACCCTTTCGAATTCTCTTCAAAATCGCCCAAGAATCGCCTAAGTCCAAAGTCCAAAATGTTCTCTTCTCTTTCAAAAATTGTGAAACATAGTTCACTAAAACCTCTGCCAAGTTTCGCTTCTCCCGCTACCGCCTATGTGGGACTGCTTCTGCGGCCAAATGACCGCTTATGCGGTTTTCACTTAAGATGCCAGGCTTCGCTTATGCGACTCAATATTCGCTTATGCGGTTCTCTACCGACCACTTCTGCGGTATAATATCTGCTTATGCGGACCCGCTGAAGCGACCCCTATCCACTTATGCGGAAATACCCTGGGCCATGCTTGCCCGCTTCTGCGACCTCCCTGCCGCATCTGCGGAACCACTTATGTGGCTCCTTTTCCGCACATGCAGAAATACCAGAAGACAGAAAAATCAGACCTGCAACAATGCTTCAAACTTCCCGTTTAACTACCCAAAATCACACCGAGGCCCCCGGGACCTCAACCAAAAGCATAGACATGATCTATTACCTTATTCAAACTTGATCAAACCATCAAAACACTATCGTTAACATCAAAATCCTCAATTATCCTCAAATCAAGGCCTAAGTTTCTTAAAAACTTTCGAATTGCACATTCGATCAAAAACCCGACCAAACGACGTCCAAATGACCTAAAAATTTGCAGACATATCCAAAATCACATAACGAAGCTACTGCAACTCTCAAAATTCCATTACGACCCTCGGATCAAAATATCACCTATCAACCGGAATTCGCCAAAATTTAACTTCGCCAATTCAAGCCTAATTCTACACCGAGCCTCCAAAATCAATTCCGATCGCACTCTTAAGTTACAAATCATCATCCGAAGCTAACCAAATTATCGGAATTCACATCCGAGCCCTCTAACTATATAGTTAACTTCCGGTTGACGTTTTCCAAAACAAGCTTCCTTCTAAGAGGCTAAGTGCCTCATTTCCAACTAAAACCAATTCAATTCTATCCGATCAACTCAATTACTGATATTGAAACATAGAGCTACTTGATATGGGGGAAACGGGGTGGTAACTCACGTGACGATGGGTCGGGTCATCACAAAAACACACTTGGGACAAAACCTTGGTTAACGGAAAAAGAGTACATCACGTATTACACCCCCCTAATGAAAGCTTTATTTGATATCTCGGAGATGACACATTCCAATCTTATGTCTCAGCTTCTCAATTATTGATGTTGGCAATGCCTTAGTGAATAAATCTGCTAGATTGTCACTTGAACGGATTTGTTGAACATCTATCTCACCATTTTCCTGAAGATCGTGTGTGAAAGAACATCTATCTCACCATTTTGCTGAAGATCGTGTGTGAAAAAGAACTTTGGTGAAATGTGCTTTGTTTTGTCTCCTTTGATATATCCTCCTTTAAGTTAAGCTATGCAAGCAGCATTGTCTTCATACAATATCGTTGGAATCTTCGTTTTTAATGAAAGACCACACAATAATATGTTGAGTCACAAATCTCAACCATACACATTCTTGACTAGCTTCATGAATAGCTATTATCTCTTCATGATTGGAAGATGTAGCAGCTAAAGTTTGTTTTGTTCAACGCCATGAAATAGTTGTAGCCCCACAAGTAAATAGATAGCCTGTTTGAGATCGAGCTTTATGTAGGTCAGACAAATAACATGCATCTGCATAGCCAATCAACTGTGAATCGGATTCATAAGAATAAAATAATCCCACATCAATAGTCCCTCGAAAGTATCTAAAAATATGCTTAACACCATTCCAATGTCTTGTTGTTGGAAAGGAACTAAATCTTGCTAATACACTTACTACAAAAGTTATATCTGATCGAGTATTATTTGTGAGATACATTAGTGCTCCAATTGCAATAAGATATGGAGTTTCATCACCAAGAAGATCTCCATCATTTTCATGAGGTCGGAATTGATCTTTATTTATATCAAGTAATCTCACAACCATCGGGGTACTCAATGGATGTGCTTTATTCATATAAAAACTCTTTAGGATCTTTTCGGTATAAGTTGATTGATGGAGAAAAATTCCATCTTTTATATGCTCAATTTGTAGACCAAGACAAAGTTTTGTCTTTCCAAGATCTTTCATTTGAAACTCTTTCTT
The DNA here is from genome assembly GCA_026770625.1 of Nicotiana glauca. Taxonomy (NCBI): domain Eukaryota; kingdom Viridiplantae; phylum Streptophyta; class Magnoliopsida; order Solanales; family Solanaceae; genus Nicotiana; species Nicotiana glauca. The sequence continues at coordinate 86,125 of MU751279.1, forward strand.
CAAACAGTCTACTGCTTTTGGAAGTTACCCAGGAGTTCCAATAATATTTAGATCATCAACATACACATCGATTATAATAAATTCAGATCCAGACCTTCTTATAAATACACAAGGACAAATTGGATCATTCTTATACCATTCTTTCAGCAAGTACTCACTCAGGCAATTATACCACATTCGCCCTCATTGTTTCAATCCATATAAGGATTTTTAAGCTTTATTTAATAAGTTTCCAGAAAACATTTATTAGTTTCAGAAACTTTGAGCCCTTCAGGGATTTTCATATTAATTTTGTTTTCTAATGTGCTATACAGATGGGTTGTGACAACATTCACTAGACGCATATTAAGTTTTTTGTGGACTGCCAAATTTATGAGATACCTGAAAGTGATTGCATCCACCACAGAAAAATATGTCTCCATATAACCAATTCCAGATCTTTGCAAAAATCCTTGTGCCACAAGTCGTGCTTTTATATCTAACGACTTCATTTTTATCATTTTGTTTTCGCACAAAACCCTATTTGTATCCCACTGGCTTTATTCCTTCCGGTGTTCAAACTATTTGTCCGAACACTTCACATTTTTCAAGTGACGCTAATTCTTCTTGGATAGCGCCTTTCCATTTTTACCAATCATTTCTCTGTCTACATTCATCGACAGATCTTGTTCATGATCCTCATCTTATTGCATTATTTCAACAGCAACATTATAAGCAAAAATATTATCGACAATAATATTATTTCCGTTCCACCTTTTTGCTGTAGAGACATAACTTATTGAGATCTCTTCATTCTTATTATTTTCAGGTACCTGGACCTCCTTTGAGATCTTATCATTTGTTATGTCATAGGGCTCTTTTTGAGCATTACCTCCATATTATGATCTCTTATACCATTTTATCTTTTTCCCTTTCGATGATTGTTATCTTTGGAACCAATTAGTCTACCACGTTTCAAGCGTGGCTTAGACTCATTTGCATTTATAAATTGTCTAACCGGGACATCAATTCGAATATGAGCATTAGAATCTAGAATATGTGACTTAGTCACCCTTGATAGGTTAGTGAATGCATCAGGTAGTTGATTTGCAATATTTTGCAAATAAATTATCTTTTGAACCTCGTGTAAGCAGCTAAATTTTATCGAATTTAATTCGATAAAATAATGTTGACTATATTTTAAATATATTAGTCCAAATAAATACTATGGGCTAATATAATTGAATTAATTATAAGTCCGATACATATGAATTAAATAAATAAGTCCAATTGCATTGGGCTAGCCCATTTAGTTGGGCAAAAGTAATGAGCCCACTTCATTAAGCCCAAGATGCCATCTTCCTAGAGGCCCAATTTGGTGCCACGTGTCAAATGACGTGGCGCGCCAAGTCAAACGGAAGAGCCAATAGGATCATGCCACGTGTCAAAATGACAAGGCATGCCAAGTCACACTAAAAGGCAAATAAAATCGCGCCATGTGTGAAAGTGACATGTTTCGGCCAATCAAATGCGGCCTTGTCACACTTTAATTTGATTGGTCGGAAAGAGTTTGCTCTTATCACAACTCTTCCCTTCCACACCTTTAAATATGGGTCTTCATAACTCAGAAAAGGGACCAGAAGTTATAACAAGAAGCAAGAAAGAGCTTGTGGATCAAACACCGCAAATTCATCTACAAGTTTCAAGCTTCAAGTTCAAGCTCAAGAAATCAAGTTCAAGCTCAAGAACGAAGAACGAATCAAGGTCAAGTTCAAGCAATAAAGCTCAAGCTCAAGAACAAGATCATCGTTCGTGGCAACAAACATAGATTCAAGATCAAGCTCAAAGGCCCTTGAATTTATACTAGAAAAGTAGAATTAGAGGAATCATAAAGATTGTACACTCAAATATTCAAAATCAAATCCTACGATTGTTGCAATATTTTCGGTCTTGATTTTATTTTCTCTACGCAAATTTATTGTCTACACCTTGTGTTCACATTGATTTGTTCGAGAATCTAAATGAGATAGTGATCGCATTCCAATCTATCTCCTTTTCCAACTGCTTATTTTCTTCCCCTAATATTGGGTATAGTGATTCATCAAAATGGCAATCAGCAAATCTTGCGGTAAATAAATCTTCACTCATAGGTTCCAAATATTTTTGTAATAGAAGGAAATTCATACCCAACATATATCCTCAATCTTCTTTGGGGAGTTATTTTTGTGCATTGTGGTAGAGAAATTGGAACATATATCGCACATCCAAATATCCTAAGATGGGAAACATTTTGCTCCTAGCCAAAAGCTAATTGTAATGGGGAGACTTTATGATAACTTGTGGGCCTGATCCGCACAAGAGCTTCTGCATGCAAAATAGCATGACCCCATGTCAAAATGGAAAGTTTTGTTCTCATAAGCATTGGTCTGGCAATTAATTTGAGGCGTTTGATCAATGACTCCGCTCTACCATTTTGAGTATGAACATGAGAAACTGGATGCTCAATTGTTATCCCAGTTTGTATACAATAATCATTAAAGGCCTGGGACGTAAATTCATCAGCATTATCAATACAAAGTGTCTTAATTACATAATCAAGAAATTGTGTTCTTAATCTTATTAATTGAGCTAGTAACCTCGCAAAAGCCAAATTGCGCACTAATACATGTGACCATCTTGTAGATACATCGATAAAAATCATATAATATCTGAATGGTCCACATGGTATATGGGCTCACATACATCACCATGTATACTTTCCAAAAATGTAGGAGATTCAACTCCAACTTTAATTACTGATAGTCTAATAATCAGTTTGCCTCGAGAACATGCATCACAAGAGAATACTTTAGTTTGAAGAATCTTCTGGTTCTTCAATGAATGTCCATGTGAATTATTAATTATTTTGCGCATCATATTATAACTGGGATGGCTCAACTGGTCATGCCAAATAATAAAATTATTAGTAAACCCTTTGCTTACTATGGCATGTGATTCGACTATACTAATATTAGTGTAGTATAATCCGGAAGAAAATGCGGGAAGTTATTCAAGAACATACTTGTTTTCCATTTTTATTGTAGTAATATCAAGATATTCAATCTTTACTTCATTGGTGGTCTCAATATGATAGTTATTTTGGCGAATATCTTTGAAACTCAACAAGTTTCTTTGAGACCTACTACAATATAATGCATCTTTAACAACAAATATAGTTCCTCTGTTATAGTAATACAGTCGCTCTTTCAGAGCCCTCGATTAATTTTGTACTACCAGATATTTTTATGATATTGGTTTCTTTCATACTCAAAAGAGAAATATCACTTATCTCTTAATATGGTGTGCATCGTAGCACTATACAGAAGACATATTTCTTCTTTATTATTCATACGACCAACTGGAGACTAGGAAGTTTTCATATTCTTCATAAAGAAAAAGAAAAAGAAAAAGAAAAAGAAATACATAATAAGTAATATTGAAAAATTTAAGAACAAAAGAAACTATACTTAGGAAAGTAAATACTAACAGCATAAAATGTTTTATTCAAAAATATGAACTTCATAAAAAAAAACTATTCTTAGAATTCCCCCCAGTAATAAGTCTTCAAGTATGATGCTCTAAGAAGTCTCCAGCTTCTAAATGAGTAATATCCGCAAGCCTTTAAAAATATCATCTTTATAGGCAAGGTTTGCTTCAACTTTATCATGATTATTCATAGGGCCCGCCTCAACATCATTTGGAAAATGTCAAGTGAGTCTTGACTTTATTTTATTTTCCTTTTATAGAGGCTTGATAAAGATTGATAAAATATTGAGGCGTAGGTCAAATTCGTGCCCAATAATTTTTTATACCATATCGGTGGACATTATTACCTTTGCCTTTTGAAGGATTGTTTTGAGAACCCTTATTGTTCTCTTGTTTATAACGACCACCAGTATGGTAATTATTATTTCGTCCCTTTCCATGCCCACATATATTTATATGGGCATGATAATTATTTTGTCTTCTTTAAGACTTTTGATTTATCGCTATCACATTCACTTCTAGGAATGGAGCTGATCTGGTACTGGGGCGAACTTCATAATTTTTTATTAAAGTGTGTCATTTTTACACTGCCATAATTATATAATCAATAGCCATTGGGACCTGAACCCAATGTATTACCCATATGAGACGTGTTAGGATATAATATAATGGGACTTGAACCCAACATCTTATCATCATGGTGTACCAGAACTTGAACCTGATATTTTACCATCATGGTATAGTTGGACTTGAATCCACTGTCTTATGTTCATATAATATTTATCACAAATTAACTCATTCTCTTTAGAGAATGGAACATAATTTTAGATCGCCACAAATTTAAGTATTGATAAATTTAATATAGTACAAACTGTCTTACTAAATAGTAGAAATTAATCTACATGATAAAAAAAATTGTAACAAGTAGCATGCCTTAAATATTTTGGGTATAAATATATACATCCATGAAGGTTGTGATGGCCCAAAAGGTCATCACTTGATTTACAAGTTAATTCTATGTTTCAAGACCTTAAAAGCCTCCTTTTATCTCATCTCGATTTGAGTGCATGGTCCGGGCGTATATCCAAAATGCTTTTATGTGGAAATTTAATAAAAATTCTAATTTGGCCTTTAAAATTGAATTTAAGTTGACTTCGGTTAATATTTTAGGTAAACGAATCCAGACCCCTGATTTGACGGTCTCGAAGGGTCCGTAGAAAAATATGAGACTTGCGCATATGCCCGAAATTAAATTCCAAGGTGCCAAGCCCGAGAAATAAATTTTTGAAGAAAATTGTTTAGCTAAAATTATAAGAGTTTTTGGAAATTTAAATGTAATTGAATTCGATGGTATCGGGCCCGTTTTTGGTTCCGGAGCCCGATATAGGTCTTGTATGGTATTTAAGTTGAGCTTGTAAAATTTGATAAAAAACGGACTTGATATGACATGAATCGGACCCTCGGTTGTTAAAAATTTGAACTTAAGAGTTCTTGAGATTTTTCTTTAATTTTGATGCTAAATTCGTTGTTAAAGATGTTAATTTGGTGATTTGATCACATGAGTGAGTCCATATGAAGTTTTTGAGCTAGTACGCATGTTTGGTTTGGAGCCGAGGGCTCGGGTGAGTTTCGGATAGGTTTCGGGATGTTTTTACACTTAGAAAAAGTTGCAGGTTTTGCTGTTCAGGTGCACAGTGATTTTGTTCTTCGCGTTCGCGTGGCTTCACTCGCGAACGCGTAAGGCAAATTTCCTCATGTATCAGTTCGCTCTTCGAGAATGCAGAACTCAGGTCGTGAACGTGAAGCTTTGGGGGGAGGGGGTACCCTTCACGAACACGTTCAGGCTCACTCGAACGCGTAGGGTTAGTGGGCCTGGGGGAGGGAGTTCAATTTGCTCTACGCGAACGCGACCCTTTGACCACAAACGCGAAGGCCTGAGGAGCTAAAGCTCCGCGAACGCGGGCCACCCAACTCGAACTCAAAGGCAATTTGGGCCTGACCCATCGTGAACACGGCAGGCCCATCGCGAATGCGATGAAGGCCTACCCAGTCTTTTAAGAAAGAACCATAAATGGGCAAAACTTATTTTTATCATATTTTCGAACTACTAAGGCCTAGAGGCGATTTCCTTCACACAAATTCATCCCCAAAGTTTCGGTAATTAATTTTAAACTTCACTCTTTCAATTACCCATTGTTTTTCATCACTGTTTAAAAAGAAGTTTCATGGTAGAAATTGGAAATTTGGGCAGAGTTAGGGCTTTTTGAATAATTGGAATTTAGACCTCATTTTGGGGTCGGATTTCGAAACTAATTTCATATTTGGGTTAGTGGGTGAATGTGTGGTCGGGTTTTGGCTCGAACCTCGAGTTTTGAGTATGAATTATTTAGCATTTATTGATGTTGTTAAATTAATTTAGGCTAGATACAAGTAACTTGGAGGCGAATTCTAAAGGAAAAGCGGTGTTTGAGGCTTGAGTTGGCCGTGGAAGTTCGAGGTAAGTGTTTGGACGAACCTTAACTTGAGGGAATAGGTGTTGTGTCTTAATTGCTATGTGTTGGTGTTAAGTACGACGTATAGGTGAGGTGACAAGTATCTATACGTTGGTCTCAAGAATGCCCGTGAGTCTTATATTCGGATTTGTTTTGATTTTACTATATATTGACCATGCTTAACTTGATGGTTAGCAACCGTGGGACAAGACTTATGATTATCTTCGTGGTATTTGTTTATCATTGAGCATTGGCTCCAGTTGAGGTTTTATTTGTGAAGTTAATTGTTGGTACAAGTTTGGTTATCGCTGATTCCCTTGCGGGGACGTATTTAATTCTTATTGTTGGTTCCCTTGCCGGGATGTGTTTATTCTTGTTGTTGGTGCCCATGCTGGGATATTGTTGTTTCCTTATTGTTCCCTTGACAGGATCCTTTTTTGTGATTGGTTTTGATTTGTATATTGGGATCAGGTTACACGCCACAACAATATTATATGGGATTGGATTGCACGCCGCAATAAGGAGTAATAAGGGAGGACAAGAGGGGTCGGGTTGCACACCTCAACACTGATAAATGAGCTGGAACGGGTTGCACGCCGCAACAGTATTCTATAATTTGGATCAGGTTGCACGCCGCAACAGTATTATATGATTTGGATCGGGTTGCGCGCCGCAACAATAAAGAATAAAAGTGGACATTGATTCATTATTGTTTCTTTATTCTTGCTTATATGAAATTTAAGATGTTCTTTATCTTTTTCTCCTGAGATTCTGTTGGTACTTGATATTCCCCACTGCGTGTTGCCCTCCCCATCTTTAACTACTAGTTCCTGTTATTATTACTTGTCGTATATGCTTTAACTGCACAGGTTTATTTGGTAGTCTTGTCCTAGCCTCGTCACTACTTCGGTGAGGTTAGGCTCAACACTTACCAGCACATGGAGTCGGTTATGCTGATACTACACTCTGTACTGTGTGCAGATCTCGGTACCAGAGCTTTTGGACCTTAGCGAGGTTGCTGCCTTCAGTCCATCGGAGACCCGAGGTAGTCCTGCAGACGTCCGCATGCCTTGGCATCCCCTTCTATCTTTTATATTTTGTTTTCATTTACTTTAGAGACAGATTGTATCTTTCTTTCTAGACAACTGTTTGTAGTATTCGTAGATGGACCACGATATTGTGACACCAGTTCTGAGTAGCGTTGTATTTCGAATTTTTGCACTAGTATTTGGTTAAAATATCAAACTTCGTGTTCCGCATTTCTTTTATTATTATCATTATTCCGCTGATTGTAAGCAAGTGATTTTTGCCTCACATGAAGTACTCCCATAAAATCAAAACAAAAATGTTGTTATGGTGTGCAATTTGGTGAATTTTCCGTAATATTTTTAGTAATTATTGGCATGTGTGCGCGCATCTTTTATTGGTTGAATTAATAAGAAAAATACAAAAAATAAATGTTGCATGCATGTTTAGGATTGAATTGTACACTTAGGAATTAACTGAACGTTGTTTTGTGTTTAAAATAAAGAAAATCACAAAAATAAGCACTTGTTTTATTTTGGTCATTTAAATATACCATTGCGTGATTTTGTTTTAATTAAATGTTTAGTCTTGTGTGTTAAATTATTGTTTAGGGTTAGTTAATATTTTTGTAGGATTAATACTTAATTTTTATTTTTACAACTTAATTTAGGATTTTGTATTTTTAGGAATTAAAAAAGAAAAAAAATTGATGAAAAACGGGATTGGGCCAAAGTTCTTGGTTTAAAATTTAGCCCAAAGCACTGCCTCTACCCAGTCCAAATCAGCCAACCTCAGAGACGTCCAAACGGCATCGTTTTGGTCACACTTGATCTGGGCCGTTGGTCTCAAATTGATCAACGGCCAAGATCACATTTCCCTTACCCATTTTTTAACCTGACCCGTTACCCGTTCCCCACCGACCCCTGTAAAAACCAAAACGACCCCGTTTTACACCCCTAGGTTAATCTGGACCGTTACATTCTAGTGATCCAACAGACCATATTATTTGCCTCAATTTAATATACCAAAACCTCGACCCTTAACCCCCTCAGAACACCCCCTTCATTTTGTCTCTAAACCCCCCAGAGACATGAACCCTAACGCCACCATCTCCACCCACCAGAAATCGCCTCACGACGGTTCCCGTGATCCAATACCCTCTATTTTCACACCATAACCCCTCCTCAACCTCCCCATTCCGACTATCCAAACCATTTTCCTCGAAACCCAACCCAGCGCCTCGAATCTCAAATACAAGACATGAACCCTAGCGCCGCCACATGATCCCGTGGTGGCGGCGCCACCACCAAACCTTCCCAAACCAACACCCCATGACCTCCTTGACTCCTTCACCCCAAATCCACACCTGGTTTCCCTCTAACGTTGACCTAGATCCGCGAATCTTTGATCTAAGAACGAGCCCTAATTCCTAAAGTCCTGGGCCAGTTAAATGATGAAGTCCTTTGACCGAACTGGACCTTAGTCTAATGTTTTCCTTGAAAACACAAGATTAAGGTCCACTCTGGCCAAAAGATTCGAAGATTTCTCGGAATAGTTCGATTTGGCCTGTTCTTCCGGTATTTCCTCTTTCTGTTCCTTTTTGTTTATTTCCTTTAAGTTTTAGTTTAGTTTGGTCAAATCTTCATCTTTTCATCTATTTTTATTTCTTCTTCGTTGGTCAATTCGTCGGGTATTGCTTGCATTAGATACATTATCAGAAGCTGTTATCATTAATCGATAAGTGAATTTGTTTGTTAGGTTAATTGAGATTACATTCGTGATAGTTCATAGTGGGAACTTCTGAAATTGTTTGTTAAAATGGCTTGTGTTTCCTTTACTCATATAGTCTGGTTTTAATTTAGTCAATGATTTTCTGCTTGAAAGATTGTCTGTGTTAATCCGCAATCATTAGTAGTGTTCATCAGTTCTTAATCGAATAGTGAGAACTTCAAATGTGATATATTCTGGACATTCAAGGAACAAAATTAGCAACAAGTTGAATTGATTATAGCTGATGAGCTTTAGTACAAATTAAAAGGGATGGGATCAGGATATAAATACACAAGGGTTTCAGGGGTGTTTTGCGATTTAAAAGGTTTGAAAATGGTTTGGTGCTAGTGGTCTGTCAAAAGGTACTGATATACTCTTAAATTAAATCAAATTGGATGGTGGAAAAGGGAATGATGGGCTGGTTTAAGGCAGAAGTAACATGGGTTAAGGGTTAAAAAAAACAATAGGCTGCCCATGCTTAAGGGAATTAAAAAAGAGATTAGAATGGGCTGTCAGGGAATATGATGGAAGAAATACATTTCCTAATAGTCTAAGTGTCAAAACAGGCTGGAAAAGGATCTGTTGTTGGTTATAAATAGAGGGGGAGAGCCAAAATATACACAGATATACATTGATACACTGAGAGTGAAACCTTTGAGAGATTAAAAATCAGAGAGAAAAGAGGCAATTGAAAATTTCACTGTGTCATTGAAACTGTTCTTTCCTTCTTTGATCTCTGGCATTTTCTTTCACTACTGAAAATATCTTCAATTCATTTTGGATCTGAAATGATTTGAAGTTGGAGTAATAGTGGATTTCTTTGAATTATTTGGTTTGCTGGATCACTGTTCTGTTGAAATTAGGCTGCTGATCTGATGTTGTTGTGCCTACTGACCTTCACTTTCTTCTTTATTTCATTTTACTTCCAGGTACACATTTCTGAATCGATTCTAATGTAAATGTGAATCGAAGCTGAAATAAAGATGTTCACCAGCCCTACATACGAGAATACTTCTGCTATTTCAATTTATAAATTGTTATAGTTGTTTGATCAACTTTTATTTGGTGTTACATAGGTAGTAAATTGTTATATATTTTCGCTCATATAATAGTGATATGAATTGTATAAACTGGACTGTAGACTCTTAGCTCTTTGGATTTGTTGAGTTTTGTTTGAAGTTTCAATGGTAATTAGTTTTCTGTTAGTTAACATTGAATATTAGTTGTGACTAATTTCATATTAGGTTAACAAGTTAATTCACTAGTTCTAATTGACGTTCTATTAGATGTCCAATTTGAAATCGTTCCATTCATATGTAGTTTAAGGGGAGCATAACCGAACTTGGGTTAATCACATTTAGATGAAACCATCAAACATAGGATCAAATTGCCACTGCTAATCATCATTTCTAATTTGTGGATCATTTAGTATAAACAAGTTGGCCAAGATTTCAAATCTGTGTGAGTAATAAAACAGGATATCAACCTTGTGTTTACACAATTAATTTGTAGTGGCCTAGATTGCTTGACTCAAAATAGAAATAATAGGATTACCTTGTGTTCGTAATTCACGTTCCATTTAGGAGTTCACATTAATAAGGCTAGAAAATTTCATGCTAAGGTCATTAGGTAAAAATAAGTAGAATTAAAATTCAGGCATTTGATGTTTAAGTGCATGTGGACTTGTTGAGAATTAATCTCAGTAGATGATATTATTTATTTGGGTTATCAGATTTACAATCACCTTTGGGCCTTATTACTTGAATGGAAGGTATAAGTCTGAATATTTGTCAAATGGACCTGGGCCAAAGCTTACGCTGGGCCAGCTTTTGGTTGTGCCAATTCACATTCTACGGGCTTATCCTTGAGCCCAAAGACATATTTGGTTTACAATTGTTATTTTAGTCCATTGACAAAATCGATTAGTATTTTTCCTTATATTCAGAGGCAAATTAATTAGAAAATATTAGTTGCTTTAGGCATGCCTTTTAATAAAAATGAGACGAGCTTCGTCAAATAAAACGCACAAATTGCGGGGCCCTCATCAAGCGTATATATTAAAAGCTTAGATTTCGGGATATGCCGTTTAGGAACTTTCATTGCCTTCCCAAAAATAATAAGGCGTTAGTCTCTTTAGGCGCGTCTTTAATAATATTACCTTCCTAAGTACGGGTGCACATTTATGTGACCCAAATCCAAATCTCAACGGAGTCGAAATGTGTTGACAACTACGGGTGCACTGGTGCGACGTGGTTCGAGATGCATTTTCATGACGTTGCAATTCTTATAAAAAAATAATAGTCAAAAGCGGTTAAAAGGTAAAAATGCTCATAGGTTTGAGCATGTACTAAAATCAGATAATTAAGCCAACAAATATAACAGTTGAGCGACCGTGCTAGAACTACGGAACTCGAGAATGCCTAACACCTTCTCCCGGGTTAACAGAATTCCTTATCCGGATTTCTGGTACGCGAACTGTAATACAGAGTCAATCTTTTCCTCGATTCGGGATTTAACCGGTGACTTGGGACACTATTAATCTCCCAAGTGGCGACTCTGAATCTCTTAATAAATGAATCCCGTTTCGATTGTCCTTTAATTGGAAAAACTCCCTTTACGCCCTTGCTCGTGTAGGTAAAAAGGAGGTGTGACAGCTCTAGCGACTCTGTTGGGGATATTGTTGGAAACCCAGAACTTTTGTTCAGGGTTCAAGAATTCGAGCTTGGTATACTTGTTGTATTTGGACTTTATATTATCTGACTTTTCTACATGTTTCCTGTTATATGTGCTAAATGCTTTAACCGTTTTGATATTATTGAACTGTATTATAAATTGTCTTCTTACGCACCCCCCTCTGAGTCTTCTGAATATAACCTCGGGAATCGCGGATATGCGCCCCATTCTTTGTTGAGATAAAGCCAGTGGGCCTGGGCTCCCGGTAAAGGATTATCAGTCACCCCTATTTAGGAACAGGAAAGGGTCCAGTAGTTAAGCCGAAAAAGTATTGCTCCCGGTACGCTACCCCTTCCCAACTCGAGTTGTCCGCTCGTTTTATTGCCAGTCTAGATACGCCTCGCACCCCAGGCATTAAACCTAGTATAACTTGACTTCATGCCGGATCCCTAGTAGGAACACTTATTTGCATCATGTTGCATTTGGACTTAGGGGACTCAACACAGGGGTTGAGTCCATCTAGGACAGGTAACCTGAAATCAAAAAGACCATCCTGCTGCATCTTGTTTATTTTATGCATTTATTTGCTTCAGACTTACATGCTGACCGTCTTCTGAAAATTGGAAATACTTGAAAATCATAAAAAGAAAAAGAAAATAGCGGTGTAGAGAGATAACTACTTTTTAAATAAAAAAACCAATGCCTATGTAGTGTCAAAACTCTGCCGAAATTTTGAGAAAATAAGGAGAAAGAAAAGTTTATTATTATTATTATTATTATTATTTGGGAAACAAACGTAAAGAGTCTGGTTTTCAAAATTAGTTTATTTTTCTTTACCGAACTACGCGGGTTTGATTATCACTGGATGGGAGATACGTAGGCAACCTCCATCAGGTTCATCCCACTTTCTTTTTGGTCAGCATTTTACTGTCTTGCCCTCATGTTCCGGTTGTTTTGCCAATACAGCTTAAAAATCCTCCTGGGAGGTGCTGAAGAGCCATTTCCATATTAATCATTTTTGCCTAAAGCCCTCTTACGAACTTTGCCCGTTGTCTGATCCAGAAGTCTGTTTGGTGTCGTTTTCTTAGAGTTAAGATTTGGACCCGACCTCATAACTTTATTCATATAGGTGCAATATGGATTCAGTTAGTGGGAGACCTGACAAGAGGCTGAGAGATGAAGAGCACTCGCCGTTTAAAATTGTCGACAAAGTGCCCGGGTTATTAGAGCGATGGTGGAACAACATGGATGGGTTTGAGCAAGGAAAGATCAAAGATCATTTGAAAAACTTGGTAAACATTATGGAGATCGAGCCCAAATGAGAACTCATCGAAGCTTTGGTTCATTTCTGGGACCCAAAGAATAATGTGTTTCATCTCAATGGATTTGAAATGTCTCCTACCTTGGAGGAATTCGTTGAATATACCGATCTGTGGCGTAAAAGTCGAACAAAGAGACTTCTGGCTCCCAGGGACGTTACTGCTACTAAGTTCCTTGAGCAGATGTGGATCAGCCACACCGAGATAGCACCTGTGGCGCACGGGCAAGTCCGCCTAGACTTCTTGTATGACAGGTACGGGTATGAAGGGGGGTTGTCAAAATATGGTAAGAAGCTAATTAACAAACAAAACCAACACACATGGCGAGGCCATGGACGGAAAGCGTTCATTGTAGCTTTTTTGGGGTGCATGGTTTTCCCGAGAGAGGATTGGAAGATCAACATTCGGTTATCTGGGATAGTCACATCCATGATGAAAAGAAATGATTCCTCCATTCTTGGAATGGTGTTAGCAGATATCTTTCGTACCTTGACTAGTTGCTGGGAAGGAAAAGGTTTCTTTGAAGGTTGCAATATCCTACTCCAGATGTGGTTCATGGATCATCTTTTCCGTCGTCCTTATCGAGTAGACCACCGTACTTGTTACGGTAATCATGTTCGCCAGTATAATGCTAGACTGAAGAGTGAGTTGGAGATGTGCATATTCCCAGAAAGTGTGAATGATTGGAAAGAGAATCTTCACTCCTTAATAGATGACCAGATCACATGGAATTATCCTTGGTTCACCGTAGAATATGTCATCTATAAGTCATCTTGCCATCCATTTCTGATCTTGATGGGGCTTCGAGGATATCAACCATATATTCCCATGAGAGTTCTACGTCAGTTAGGTCACAAGCAGATAGTGCCCCCGGTAGAGACTATGAAAAATTTCATTTGGGAAGCAATATTAGAGGATTCCATTTGTGAAGATTATGCTCAACGTGTTTGGAATGACATTAAGATACTCGAGTGTGGCACCATGGTGGCAGATCGAGAAAGGGGTGAGTTGAATCCTTCTTATCTTGAGTGGTTCTATGACCAAGATGCTCTCGCATATAGACCAGGGACAGTTGCAAAGAGCACTGCAGAGTGGGAAGCTGAGATTCGAATCAGAGTTGGGCTAGCTGAGGAAGAGATGAGAAAGGGTTATGAATCTGATTTTGGAGTACTACAAGAAGACCTCGGCATCATTAAAGTGGACAAGGATCTGTTGTATGCTGCTTTTGAGAAAGAGAAAGTTCAGTGGGCACGAGAGAGGCGATCACTCAAATCCCAAATTCAAAATAAGAACATAATCACAACCGCTCAGCAACAAGAAGAAAGAGAAGCACAGTTCAGGGTAGTCCGTGATCATGAGCGCATGAGTTACGCTCCACTAATCAAGGGTTTGAGGGATCAATTAGAAGGAGTTGAATCAAGCAAAGAGAGACAAATCACATAGTTTGAAGTAGAAAGGCATCACTACCAGAGTATGATCAATCAGATGGAGGAGGAGTTACTAGAAGTTCGGCGCCAGAAAAATATGGCCTTGGACCGCGAGCGTGATTCGCTGGATCTTGCTGAGACCCGCGGTCAGCAAAATCAAGAGTTGCATGTGGCCCAGTAATACGTTAAAGGAAAGATGCTCGAGGTAGCCACCTACACCTCAAGAGCATGCAAGAGTTGTCAGGGAATGACACCCGAACGGTTTGCAGAAGTATCATTGAGCGTTGCTCGTCATATATCTGCAGATCTGGAGAGGATATACCGCAATGTTGGGGGTCAGCCACAGGAACAAGAGCCTTGATTACAGTAATGCCAATGGATTCTACTGCAGAGATCAGAGATGTCTCCTAGTTATCAATCCTTTTCATCATGCTTTCGTTATTTTGAGTCTTTTGGTGTTTTGAGTCTTGTTGTTTTTCCTTTTATCCTAAAA